>VYZS01079828.1:15783-31075 GCA_013400695.1 Neodrepanis coruscans | reverse complement strand
CAAAGTACATATTTTATATTAAAATAAACTTATTATCAACTCTGTACACGCTTGCTATCTATTTAAATGGACTGTCAGGTCACAGCAGTGCTTTGAAAACATTTCCCGACACCTGCAAAATTGGTAAATATTTCCTGTTTTTGTTGTGTCTGCTGAAAATAGGAATTTTACAAGTTGGACTGAAAATTTGATAGCACCACAATTTCCACTTTGGCACATCTTAATGTGGTTTCCACTGTGGTTTGTAAGTGTCCAACAGGGGCTGACAAACTGGCGTGTTCTGACTTTTTTGTTCTTCCAAAATAGGCACCATCCAGCTTCTGGGTGGCCATAGACCATGCACGACTCAGATGTGTGGCTTTGTGCAGAATGGGTGAGTTTAGCAACCAGGTAAGTGTTAATACAGTAAGACCTCCAAATGCTGAAGGATTCCTTCCCATCTTCTTTGCAGTAGCTGCCAGTGACCCCTTTGCATGGCTGGATGGTTGTGTTGTACCTACGCCTGGAAAGCCTGACTTTTCTGCAGGCGCCAGCTGGGATCTGGCTACAGTCCTGGCAGTCCCATATCACTTGCACTGCCTTCCTGCAGGATTCTCAGGGCCCTCAAAATGCTCTGTGTAAACAAACAAACTCGTGTTTGGATGAAGAAAAAGACAGAGATTTCCGTAACTTTATTAGCACATGATGCTCCCGATCCCTTCCCATCCGCTGTGCTTCCAAACTGGCTGCACTTCAGATTCATGTGCTAGCTCCCTTCCTACTTTTGAAAGCTATCAAGTAAAAATGCAGCTGAAATCAAGAGCAACAGCTGATTTTGTGTGAACTTATCTTCATCATTCTAAGGAGATACAGATTAATTTTTAATGAAATGACACAATTGATGCAATCTTTCTGCTCTGCAAACACAGAGCCTAATAAAAGTGTTATTTGATAAACTGGGACAACAGAAAGCCTACCAACATTACTTGAAAATGTCTTTCTTCCTCACAAGAGAAACATCTATTTTTGAAGAACAAATAATGGATTGGAATGCCATTGAAATCCAAACACAATATCAGTATGTTCCTGAAAAAAGAAAGGTACAATGCTGGGGGAGAATGCACCAGAGCCTTTGCAGCTGTGTCACACTTTCCTGTTTGTTATTTCTAGTTTTCCATTCATGCTCTTTATTTTGGTCTTTGCTTTGCTTCCTATGCAGCTTCCCCTTAACTCCTCTATAGCTCTCTTACATATTTGAGGTATTTGGCTCCTTTGGTTTGTTTTTCTGGTTTTTTTTTTCTTCAAAGGAAACCCAAGCAATGCTGTCCAGTTTCAGGAACTCATGTTTCTCTTGGCAGTAGTTGAGTTCTTGGTATTCTAAAGGCATTTAGGAAATTTACATTGCTAGTTTTCGGCTTTTAAACCACTTGGGCTCCATAAGCTCAAGTCTGTTCTACAGTATGTCGTGGTCTTTATACCTGGGAAAGAACCGTATCCAGTCCCACTTAATTTCCAGGATGGAGTTTCATAGATGGACTCTGGTGAAACACCAGATTATAAAGAAGTTTTGCGGGGTTTTCCCTCCTTTGTTTATATATTCAAGTACTTGTAATCTTGTAGAGCCATGTAACTGATTTCCAGAAGAGAATATGCTAAAGTCATCATTGGTGTCTTGATTTTTTGGGACTTGGCTCCCATCAGAGATTGATTGGTCAGGGTTGGCAATTTGGATAATACTCAACAGACTATACAGTAGAAGCTGAACAGTGGAAGTTCTGTTTCCCTTCCCTAACTCTTTCATCTCCTTACTTTACAAGATCTCCTCAAACTGCTGAAATTTGACTCCTACCATGTAAAACAACATCTGGCTCTCTATGGACTTCATGAGGGTGGCACTCCCAATCACAGCACCTGACCACCACCACACCTGGCTTAGCATCAATAAAGTGATGTTTGATGAAAACTATGCACAAATGCCGTAGGCATTAACTAAATTAATAAAGTAGGCATAAATTAAATTAAATGATTACCAAAGCAGCTGTGGGGTTTGACCCTGGCTGGATGCCAGTTATCCAGCAAAGCTTCTCTATCGCTCCCCTTCACAACTGGACAACAGAGACACAGTATAATGAAAGGCTCATGAGCTGAGATAAGGACAGTGAGAGGTCGCTCACTGATTACTGTAATGAGCAAAACAGATTTGATTTAGGGAAATTAATAGAATTAATTGCTGATTAGAATATTACCAATCACAATCATAACGGGATAATCACATATAAAACAAACTTTAAAAAACACCTCCCCCTCATCCGTCCCTCCTTCCTGGTCTCTCTGATATTCTCACCCCTCCCTTCTCTGAACACAATTAATCTTTGTTACTACCATTCCTGGTGGGCTCAGCCTTGCCCATCAGCAGGTCCATCCTGGAGCCAGCTGGCATTGGCTCTGTTGGACATGGGGGAAACTTCTGGTAATTTCTTACAGAGCCCACCGCTGTAGCCCCCCTGCTACCAAGTTGGCTATGCAAATGCAGCACAGCAACATAGGCCGTATCTGGGTCCAGATCTGTTCCAGGACCTGATAGTCTGTGTCTAGCTTGGCTCTGTATCGGATAAGTAGATGATCATAGTGTAGTGGCTGTTTTCTATTGATCTCTGGGGTGGAGACATAAAAATTAGAAGGTGAGATCAGTCTCAGCTGACTCAGAGGAGGAAATACTGGAACACCTGGAAACTGATGACTTCACATAGGAAGTATATGCTAGCTGATCGTAACCCTTACACTTGGTAAGAAAGAACCATCTTCCAGTGCTACAATAAAGAATGCAATATAAAGAGGGAGACAGGTTGTATTAGGTCAGGCTGATCCTTCTAGGTCCATATGATCTTAATAATGACCCTTAGTTCCTTACCAGCCATACAAATTATCAGTCTTTTTCTCAGGACCTCCTTGGGATCTGGCAGCCCTTTTCAGCTACCAGGTCATAAAAATAAGACAGGGGACTTTTCTGGGAAGCACCTACCAGTGCACGTAGCAGAGATGCTCATGCTCTGCTGAAAGACTCATCTGTGAATAGAGCTGTTGGGTAGAACCCAATTGACTCACTCTGTGAACTGTTGGTCCACCTGCAGCTTCTCACTTCATTTAGTCTGAGATAGAATGAATTCTTTGAAACACATGGTTCTCTGCAATCTCAAGGGATATTTCAAGAAGCACCATCCAACCTTAACCCCTGGACCCACAGAGTTAATTCTGTGATGTGAGCCACATGAGCTTCCCAGTTGTTCATAGCACATTAGCAAATTCATCTGTGAGTTTTTCATGTACTCTTTCATAGAGTTATAGAATCATAGAATGGCTTGAGTTGGAAGGGAGCTTAAAAATCTATTAGTTCCAATTCTCCTGCCGTGGCAACATGGGAAGATGAGATCACTAAGACCGGATTGCTCAGAGTCCCATCCAACTTGGCCTTGAACATTTCCACAACTTCCCAAGGCAACCTGTCTCACCACTGTCACAGGAAAGAATTTCTTCTTAATAACCAAACTAAATATACTCTCTTTCAGTTTGAAGCCATTACTCCTTGTCCTGTAACTATATGCCCTTGTAAAAACTTTGTTTATCTTGTAGGTTCCCTTCAGGTACTGGAAGGCTTGCATGCTCCCTTCATGTAATGAACGGGAGTCACCAGCCTTGCAACATGCCTGGGCAGAGCTCAGCTGGGCAATACTCCACCCTCCCATCCCCAACTCACTAGATGGCTTCATAGGGTGGTGGGTATTCAACAACCCTCTCCAGTCACTTAATTTTAAACAATTTTTTCCAAAACTTTATTTTTTTTTTATTCCTTAGGCTCTTAAATCTGCAGTAGTCACAGTGCTCAAAGAAAGAGATCAGGCTTAAAGGCTGCTTGCTGAAAGGCTGCATTTCAGGGGCAGACTGTACTGCTGTAAACATATGAAGCCACAGCGTCTGGAATTAGCAGAAGAGGAGGGGCTAAAGACCTTATTTCTTCAGTTAAGCTTGAGCCTATAATCGGCTCATTGGTCACACACTGTCCTCTCTTACCATAGACTGGATAACAATTCTTTCTCAGGACACTTAATTTCCTGGGAACAAAATAAAATGCTAAAAATAGCTCTCCTGGCTGATCATTGTGGACTACCTGGTTCTACGTATAAGTTTCTGCTGGTTCCATATGCTTTTATCCTAAAAACTACTGCATTATCAAAGTTCTGAAATTGGTCATTGTCTTTATTTATATCTTTAAACATTTGAATAATGAGACTAGTTCTCATCTTTGTGGTATATTCACTCTTATCATGTTAAAGTGAGGTAAAGCAGTAGAGAAAGGAGAGAAGCATGTCATATTCAGGGTCTCTTATGTTCAAAAAGTACCACTATTACATGTGGAATTCAGAGGAAAAAAAAAGATACAATATATAATATATATAACATACATATATTGTATCTATACAATACATAATCCATGAAAATTGACATTTTTTCTTTTATACAGTATCTGCCATTTTCATTTTTTGTTTGGGTCTGTAGAGCCTGAAAATTTTTGATCCAATCCTGCTTCCAGTGAAGGAGATGGAAAAAATTCTGTGACTGGCAAATAATGGGAATGGTAGCACTGCCTGAGGAGTATGAAGTTGTGCAGGACTCCATATGCTGTCTAGCAGCAGAACAGGAGTTGCTGCAAGAAACATAAACATAAAACCTGTGTTATGCATTCAATGGTGACAAATGCTGTTGCATTAAACTGTATTTATTTCTGTTTATTACTTGGATGTTCTTTACTTTCCTGAATGCATGTGAACACCCTTACAGTACTGTCTCAATTTTTCAGCTGCCTCTGCCCTCTGGAATGCACTGGATTTGCAGCCAGGTCTCTGTTTTGAGTGAGAAGTAAGGTCCATCCATCTTGTGCAGGGAAAAGAGTTGGTATGTTTTTTTTTAATGAATAAAAAAATGTGCTCTCTATTTAAAAAGCCATAATATATCCTTACTTCATGTAAACAACCTGCCCTTCAGGTGGAATGCAGCCAGCAGGGCTATAAATAGTACTCTTAATAAGAAAGGAGACAAGCATTGAGAGATCAACTGGCAGTGCTCACACAGAGAGAAATAGCAGATGAGTAACCTGCAGATGTTTTGCTCAGAGGTAATGCCTATAATCTGCACTGAGCAGGCAGGAATATTTTTCTCCTGTAAACAACAATGGGGAGCCCTGTGTATTACAAAAACCTTTCACCACTGTATGATACTTCCTCTGCCATTTCTTGAGCATCTTGCAGTTGTTGGTGTGCTCCCCATGGCTTCACTCATAGACAGAAAAGCACTACAAACTTGAAGGCAGTCAGCTGAGGAAAGAGGAGGCCAAGGTTCCCACCCAGGACCCCTCTGGTACTCTGTGCCAAAGCAAGGCCTGCTGTCAGCTGTTGCAGGTACTGAATTAGTGACCTACTTACTGTATTAGCCTCTTTCATGGAGTGCTTTCAAAACACTTGCAAGGTAAATCTTCAGGTATCCTGTGGTTTGATAAGAAGGATATCTATTAATTTGATTTCTGGTTGCTATGATTTGTTATGAGAAAACTTGATTACGGTGCAGATTGTGCACTTTCTGTGTATCCTAGAGCCTAATGATTTTAATGAAGAAGCTCTGAGCATGAGATAGCTACAACTACAGTTTCTTTATTTTCACAGCTTTGCAAGTTTGCGTAACATTCATGAAGGTTATCCTTGCCTCCTTTGCTTCTAGAATGCTCGTGTATCTTCCCAACTATTTCCTCAGAAAGACTAATGAGAAAACATTTTTATTCACACAGGTATTTTGGGAACCAGAATTTTATGACACAAGTAGGACACATGGTGGTCATGAATGATGCTGACTGACTATCATCTGCTATTAAATTTTATTGTTTTCTCAAGGAAGATAAATTAAATCACAGTAAGATCCTCTCTACAGTCTCTGCCCACATACCTCTCCGAATCTGCTGGGACTGTAGAAGAAGAAAAGTCCAGAAGGACAGATAACACCCATATCAGTTCCTGTTATAGTCCTCAGACATCCTGTAAACAACATTGTATGTCTTAGGTTTTATTTTAATTCCCAAATTCATTGCATTGACATGGAAACGTGGAAGTCCAGTGCGGGGTGGGGAGGGGCTGGCTGGCGCTGGCCGGCCCGGCCCGGCAGTCGCCACCTGTTGGATCCCGCGGGCAGCTGAGCTTGCGCCTTGCCCGCCGCTGCTGCTGTGCCCCCCGGCCGCCCCCCGCCATGTTCCCACCGGGCAGCGTGGCCATCTTTAGTCAGGGCTCGGCGCCGCCATGGCCCCACATCACCGCATGGCACCTACGGCGTGCCCGGCTCTCCTGGCGGTGGCAGCAGTGGCGGCAGGCGCGGCGGCGGCATGGCTGGTGCGCGCGGGCCAAGGTGGCCAGTGGCGTAGGCCAGGTTGGTCGGTGGCGTGGGTGGCGCAGCCGTTGGCGCTGGTGCCGGGTGCGGTGGCATGCGCCTGTAGCCCCAGCTGCCAGGAAGGCTGAGCCCGGCGGATCGCTTGAGCCCAGGAGTTCTGGGCTGCAGGGAGCTGTGCTGAGCGGGCGGCCGAGGCACCAGGCGGGGCCACAGGGTCCCGCGCTTTGGCGGCCGGTCCTGGGGTGCCGACGGCGCCTCCATAACTGGACCCGCGCTTCTGGCCTGGGGCCAGCGCTGCTTCTGGTCCAGCCCGGCACTCCACAGTGTGCGCGGGGCTTTACTGGGGGTGGGGCCCGAGCGCTGACCATCCAATCAGAGAAGGCAGGTCCCCTGGGAGCCGTCTGTGCATGCGCAAAGAAGGGTCCCCTATAAAAGGTGAGGGAGGCCGCCATTTTGTCTCTTTTCTCCGCCAGAGCCAGCCAAGGCAACACCTCGGCTCGTCTCCGCGCCGAGTTTGGCTCCCACACACGGGCTGATTGGCGACTTCAGCGGCTGTGACACGGATTACGGACCACATCTTTCCATCAGCACGGTGTGGTATTCCTGGGGGTGGACTCTTTCGGGGTCGCATTTCTAAGCACCTCCGCACTGAGCCCTGTCCCCCGCACGCGGGTCGATTGGCGAATCCAGAGGCAGTGGCACGGATTGAAGACCACATCATTCCATCAGCAGTGGTATTCCTTTTCGGGGAAAGGGGGGTGGCCATTTGTGGTTTTTCTAATTGTCTCAGTGCCTTTTCAGGGGCCCGGCGGAGGCCTGGCACTACCCTAGAGTTTTCCTGGTCGGTCGCGGGACCTGGAAGAGCTGAGGTCGCGGTCCTTCTCTAATTAACCCAGTGCCTCTTCAGGAGACCCAACAGAAATCCCGACACTACCCTAGAGCTTTTCCAATCCAGATGCGGGGTCTGGGAGAGCTTAATTTGTCTGTCTTTGCGCTTTATTGTCGGTTTTCTGTGTGTGTGAAATAAACCTTGTTACTTGTGTGTTTTCTTTTTTGGGTGTGTGTGGCTTCTCTCAGACCTCTCTTGTCAGTACCACGCTTCCTAGTGGTAAAACCACGACACAGGCTTGTGTCTCCTACAATGCGAACA
Organism: Neodrepanis coruscans; assembly: GCA_013400695.1. Lineage (NCBI taxonomy): Eukaryota > Metazoa > Chordata > Aves > Passeriformes > Philepittidae > Neodrepanis > Neodrepanis coruscans. The sequence continues at coordinate 23,520 of VYZS01079828.1, read as the reverse complement.
ACATCCTCCACAACAGAAAAACTGAATAGACTGACCATCAAAGATATGTACAAGCACCAGCTGCCCAGACACATACCAGGACAGCACAGCTATTTACCCAAGGAGTCTTTCAGATGATTCAGGTCAATTCCACTGTATGTGGAGTTGACTCATGCAACTTTGAGACCTCATTGTCCCTTTCCCTCTCTACTTCCCTCTTTTTGTTTCATGCCATTGTTTCTAGGTAGACATTAAAATGCTTTAGGACAAAGACCGTGTCTTCCTGTGAGCCTACAGAGAGTAAAGTACAAAGAAGTCCCAGTTCCATGCATGGCTGAGCAAATCCATGCTGCTTTGAGAAAAGCAAACATAGATAAACCCTGGTAGCTAAGCACACATATGTGTGAACACTTCTACTTTAAGCTGGCAATAGTCAACATATGCAGTGATGTATCACAACTGTAACTTGCCATGTAAGTTCAATATCCCTGATATTTCCTTTATGACTCTAAGGCATGAGTTACATAGCAGGAGAATCAGACTAGCAGTATAACCTCCTACATGGACAATATGCAGTTTGCCCAGAGAAGCTGTGGATGTCCCATCCTTGGAAGTGTTCAAGGCTAGGTTGGATGGGGCTTGGAGCAACCTGACCTGATGGAAGCTTGTTCCTGCCCATGGCAAGTAGGTTGGAATGAGATGATGGTTAAGTTTGCTTCCAACACAAACCATTCTATGATTCTATGATATGCTATGATATATCATTGCTATTTCTACTAAATTAGCTCTTTGAGCTCCTATTTAGTGTTCTCTTCCTGCCTCTTGCTGGGCTGAAGTTTACTCAGCTTCTCTACTATGCTAAATTTTTCTGTCCTGATATTTTTTTTCTAATTCTTATTATAAAAAGTTCTTCCATATATTTTTATCACCACAGATACTTTTTCTAGGGTGCAGTTGAAGATATTTTTGGCAGACAAAGCATGTTTCATTTTCCTCCAATTCTGTAAGACAAAATGACTTCTCATTCTAAAACAAATTATCTATTCCCTTTCCCACAGCACAGGTTTAAATAATTTTCTTTAATTGTATTTAAAATATTTACTTCTTTATACTCTCTCTGTCCAGATCTTCTTGGTATGGGTAAGTTTTTTCCATGATCTAGAACACGCGAAAAAGAAAACAGAAAAAAATAGAACATTGAGCCGATGTTGAGAGCTGTGAAGCTATTTTAACTGTGCAATGACTATGTCCTATGCTTGTAATAAAAAAATAGCAGTCATATTTAACCCTTGGATAGTGATCGCATCCTTGTCTCTAAAGCACATTTCCCTTTCCTGTTTAAAGGGGAAGAAAGTGAGACCCAAAGTACTAATGTAGCATAGCTGCGTTTACCCACTGGATGAGGGAGAGCTGGAAGCAGACTCAGGTCTCCTGCTAATCCTTGAGATATTGAAAATCATTTGTCACTCTAAAACTTAAGCCTATGCCTTAAGATTTTTCCCCTGGAGAACAAATGGGTCTGTTTCTTCAGCGCTTCCCAGCTAAGTGCATATAGAAGGGGAAGTGTGATTTTGTACAAGTTGTGTAAAGACTGAAAGAATGAGTTCCTTGGCCATGGTGCCAAGTTTCCATGCAGCAGCTACAAATGTCTTCAGAATCTTTTCCTTGCCATCATGGCTTCATGAAAGGTAAATATTTCTCTTTATGATCTGTACACTTAGCAGATTCAAGTGTTTTCATCAGCAACAGGGTGCTGCATTCTTGTTTGAAATAAATGCTTCAGTCAAAAGCTATATTTGAGAAATAGTCTATTACTTATAAAGTATATTTCAAAGAAGGCCAGAAATCTCGTTTAAACTCAGACACTCATTATGAACAGTACAGCAAATCTTTTTATGCTTGAGATTTTAATTTATTACTTGGTTTGTTAAAATGTTGTATCATTTTGGGAAAAGAACTTTCTTCGTGCCTTGCAAGTTAGAAGTATAAATTCCAAATTCTTTTTCTGAGTCACGGAGAAGGGGCACTGCCATTGAATTCACACACACACTCAAACTTCTCGGGAGAAATAAAAACAAGTAAACATATCAATCAAAAGCAAAGAAAAAAACCTAAAGCTACACCTAGGAGTGCTTACAGTGGAGAAATGGCTCATCTTGCCTACCAGGTTGTGCCCTAGCCATGTCTCTCTGTCTCATTACTTCCCTCCACCTTGATTTCCTGTTTTTCTTCCATTCACTAAAGCGTGATTTCTCTGCTAGTGCTTTGGTTCTCTCTCTGTCTGTGTCCCCTTCATCTCAGGCATGCTTCTTGCTGAGCATGACATGCTTCCTACGCCTTGTCCACGCTGCCTCCTTTTATCTCATTCATGGCCCTCTGGAAAATGCTTTGGGTAGATTCACATGAGCTGTGCAGAGGTTACTCTCTAGACCTGGAATGTGAACCTGTAACTATTACTCTTCCTGGGCTGGAGATGCCACCTTTGAGGGGTGACATGAACACAACCAGTAATATTCTTGCATGCATGACTTAAGGGATTAAGGACCCATGGAAGCAGCCGGGCAGCTGGCTGGCAAATCATTCTGATCCCTGTTCCTCTTCCTGCCAATCTGAAACCACCTCTTCAGACAAAACCATCTCTTTAGAGATCTGCTGGGCTGTGTGACTTCCCCAGGGCTCACCCTGTAGCTTTGCAGCAGTGCATGGTGTATCCACACTGTTGGGCCATCTGCATGTAAAAGACCTTCTGTTGTACCAACAGTGGCAACATCTCTTCACCTAAGAAGGGGGTACTTTTGTTAGCACCACCCAAACCACTTTAGAATGGAATAAACTCCACTGACAGGATACTCTTTTTCCAGAATAACTGCACGCCCGCTAAGGCTTGTACTGGCAACCTTGTTCAGGCTTACAGCCAACATTACTGTGATGCACTTAGCCCACTGTGGAGTGGCAATTTGTTCAAATCATAATGCCAAGAACCCTATTTCCAAGGGAAAGAGCCAAGTGCCCTGCTCCCTTCTTGTTAAAAAATGAAATAATTTCTCTATCTATGTAAACTTTATTGGGCTTGTACTTGTCATCTACCATCTTAACTGAAAATCTGTACTTTGCTCATGCTGATTTAAATCTCTTATTTAAATAAGATTTTTACTGAATGGAATATGGGGAGTTAAAACTGCAATGGAAGAAATCAGGTGGGATGAAACAAAGAACTGACAAATGATGCAACCTGGATATTTTTAAGAATTATTGTGTTGTTTTTCCCTTAAAAAAGCAGCAAATTGCTTTGGTAATATTTCAGGTTTGGATACTGTTTAAATTGCAATCTTCTAAATTTTATGTGAAATCCAGAAAAAAAAAAGGAAAACATCTGCTGCTGTATTTTATTATAAGTGCAAATAGGCACCTTGTCTTTTAAAATGTAGTTCTATAAATAAAATCAGTACCTATTGCTACGATAAAATATCATGTTTTTGTTTTGTTTAACTAAAAACTAGTAAGTAACATTTATATTATTCCTCATTCACCCCAGAATATTGTTGATAATATTCATGATTGATTTTTGATTATCATAACAATCAGTAACTATATAATTTGGAGAAAAAAAGACAACAGATAAGGGATTTTCTGTTTCTCTTTTCATTTGTTACTTTTGTGTGGAGAGGAAGAGTTTAATACTGTACTCTGAGCCAAAAACCACTGTAAAATGACATTGGCATCAATATCTGAAAAATGTCAGAGAAAAACATAGTTTAGGAAAAGAAAGAATAAATATTTCGCAAGAGGAAAGATAGTGGGGGGTTATGTTTTAAAAGTGTACTCTCCATGGTATACCTCAATGTCTGTGAGATCAGTTCTTCCATGGGATCAGCTTTCTGACTGGTGTATTTAAATTTAAGAATATAAGTAATATTGTAAGTAGCTTTAAAAGCTCTACATGAGATTTGAACAAGAGCCTGTAATCACCTCTGCAATAAATGGCAAGGCTGTCTGCACTCAAATACCTCTATTTCAGTGTCAGTCTCCTGATTGCTATGACTTAGCTCTCAATAGCTAAGTAAGTCATCAGACAACATCACCACAGACAGATGCCCTCAAGACCTGGACTCTGCTACAATCATGTTTCCTTTTCTTAGCTAACGGGTAGCTCACAACCGTCCAGGAATGCCAAATTTGAATACTCAAGACAGCTAGGTGTCCTTTTTTGGGGACCAGTGATTGTTTTCCTGGAGTGCCTGGATTTAAGCAGTGTTTCAGTGAGAATGATGCCATGAGGTTTTTTTTCGTATTTCTGGGATTTTAGCTTGACAATATAGTTCACTCATAAGCTTTCTTGTTAGGCCTTTTAACATGAATTGTGAAGTTATATTTAAGGTTCCTTCTGAGATAAACAAGATAGCAAGACAAAACAGAAGTCTTCAGGGGGGCTGATCCAGGGGAAGGCACAGGGGGGATATGGTTGATGGTTGGGTATGTTGAGAGGCATAAAAATTTATGAATATTATATATGTGAAGTTATAAGGCCTATTGGTTGCTCCTTTTGGGTCTGTAAACTTCCACTAAAAAACTGTGTCTTTTCTTTTATCTCTATGAATTTGGGGGGGGAGTTTTTTTTCTCTGATTTTAGGCATCAAGACTAGACCTATAAATTACATAGGGGACATAGGGAAAACAGATAAGCAGCAGTCGTCTGCACTGCAGTTGTCTAAGCGAGGTGAATGCTACCCCACTCATTCAACAGAGATGAAACCCTCTTTCTTTTTCTCTGCCCTGTGTTAAAATAGCATTTATAGCTACATATAGATTAAATACAGTGAACCAGGATCATGATGATAACACACTACCTGAACTCATTACGAGAGTACTTTACCCTGCAGTTGGTGAGTGGAAGTTGAATAGAATAGAATAGAATAGAATAGAATAGAATAGAATAGAATAGAATAGAATAGAATAGAATAGAATAGAATAGAATGGAATGGAATGGAATAGAATAGAATATTTCAGTCAGAAGAGACCCACAACTGCTTTTCTAGTTAAATGTCGTGCAAAGCTAAAATGCAGTGCAAAGGAAATCAAGGCCAATTTTATTGTTATTTGACCAGTAGGTCAAATAAGAGGTAGCAAGAAAAATATACAGTTGTTGTTACAGAAGAAGAGGAATATGTAAAATGTCTGCTGATTAAGATAGTAAGATTAAGATTAATAGATAAGTGCACATCCTGCGAAAAATTAGTATTTTGCAATAAGAAATTGATCTATGGAAACAGAAGAGATTGAAGAGCTTTTAAGACAGTTTAGTTTTCCAGAACTTGCACATCTCTGGAAACAGGACAGGGTTTGTGATTAAGCTTCTCTAGCTAACTGACCTTCAAACACCCAGACTTTGATGGTTTGTTTGAACATTTGTCCTCCTAATTGTGTCAAATATGAAAGCAATCAGTTGGTCAAACATAAAACAAACCAAGGTGGCCATAAGCATCCATGTAGAGGGAATGGCTCTTCAGGTGTCAGCAGAGGGCAAGAACTACAGAGAAAAAACAGCAACAAAATATTTAATGTCTCAGAGAAATGGCAGACTCTCTTTCTTCCTCTCTGCTGAGGACTGATTCCGGACACCATAACAGAAAGAATAAAGAGCCTGAAACATCTCAGATAAAATGTAGTTCTAACTTCCTTCCATCCTGTCTAGTACTTAAATAAGAGATCCAGATCCATATCTTAAATTCTTACTGAGGAAGGAAGAACTGTGTTAAAAGTCTATGCATGTAGAGTGTAACTGTGGGTATGACTAGGGAATTAGGCATTTCCTTATTTCTGAAACATTTTAACTGAGTTTATTTTCAGCAGGCCAATTGGCTCTGGCACCAGGTGAAAGGGTACACCAGCTGTGTGAGTGAAATATTAAGCCAAGGTTTCATTCAGGCTACCCAGTTGCTCAAGCACAGCCAAGGCACAGCTCAGAGTTGACATCCCAACAGGTGCTGCTAAGAAGAAAGCATCTTGGAAAAAAAAGTGAAAGGACTTCAGGACTTCAGGGAATCTAGAGGACTATGTGCTGTGAGAGAACCAATCACCCAAGGTCTTCAAGGATGATATCAGAGAGCGAGAAATGAGCTTGTTGGTGTACTGAGGACTTCATCTGTTAGTCTTGAGCTTCACCTGGAATGGAAAGAAATTGACTTGGGGGACTGTACGCTTTTATGGTTGAGGGTTGAATGTGACTAATGAACAAAACTGGATAGGAAACTTTTTTATGGTCTGCTTAATAAAACATCTGTGGGGTCTGCCACTTTCCCCCCACACTTTCCCAAAGAAAAAGATACTTTTGCCTAGGTTGTGAATTCTTAAACTGATGGTGTTTGGTGAAAATATATCTGATTCAATAATGGAACCAGCAAATTGCTTTCAAGATCTGGAAATCCAAAGGATGAAATATTGCAACTAGAACAACTGAATAACCTGAGATATCTTAGAATTTCCTCATCTGAAAAGCAGCCAGATCTCATTTGGCTGACCATACAGATGAAGGCAAATTTGCAGAAATCCTGTGGGAGCAGGACTCTGCCTCGCCATCGAGAAATTTTTATGGAGCCATTTACATTACACGGCCTGCTTGAAAAGGAACAATTGAGTATTTTGAGAAATCATGTAACATCTTCATCTTATCCAGAAGTTAAATACTCCAAAAGAAGGTAATTAAAAACTATGTATGAAGTTACATAATAAGGCAAGAGACATTTACAAGAGCATGTAGTGGTAGGACAAGGTGAAATGGATTCAAAAATAGGTCTAGATTAGATATTAGGAAGAAATTCTTTACTGCAAGGGTTGTAAAGCACGGAAGCAGTTTGCTCACAGAAACTGTGGATGTCCCATCCCTGGCAGTCTTCAAGGCCAGGCTGGAGTGGACTCTGAGAAACCTGACCTAGTAGAAGGTGTTCCTGTCCATGGCAGAGTTGGTTAGAACTAGATGACGTTTAAAGACCCCTCCAAAAACAAATTCTATGATTCTGTGATTTTTGTTAATATTATATTACCTACAATTTCACTTGACTTCTCCTAAATCCTTAATGCTAGCAGCAGAAATGAGGGAAAACAATGCTGTCACACACTCAAAGCAGGACACTAAGTACGAAATCCAATAAATCTGCAGTCACAGATAGGGTGTGGACATGAAGATTTGACTCTGAGATTTTGCTCTAAATTTTGCAGCACAGTTTCTAAGAAAGATGTTATTTAACAATAATGAAAAAAAAAACTAAACCCTAAGAATTTAGTAATGAATCTGAATAGCCACTACATTGTGATCTTACTTTAATGGTTTATTTTAGCAAACAGATCTATTTCTTGGTGGTCTTTCTGATGTCGGTTCTCCAGGTCATAATAGCATATTGCCTTTTACCACAATATTTCTAGAACGCTTTGGGAAGAAAATATCTCAACCTTTCAAAGTGTGGTTTGACATTAAATTTCTTGGTTGCTCTACAACTTCTTATTGCAAAATCAAGATATTATGCAAAGGTTATTGGCTAGGATTGTACCACATATCCAGAGAGACAGACATAAAAGTAGTAAAGCAAAAACCACTGAAAAAGATTTACAAGCTACATGTCAGATGTGTTGGATAACTATCTTTGTAATTATGCTAAGGCTTTTGAAACACTGATGAATAAAATTTATACAACACTTCTTTTTTTTTTTTTTTTGCAGAAAAAATATAGGCATCACATATTTTTAAAAAAAAAAACTTGGCAA
>VYZS01079828.1:0-15723 GCA_013400695.1 Neodrepanis coruscans | reverse complement strand
TTATGCTAAGGCTTTTGAAACACTGATGAATAAAATTTTTACAACACTTCTTTTTTTTTTTTTTTTTGCAGAAAGAATATAGGCATCACATATTCTTAAAGAAAACAACTTGGCAAACTATCTCGAAGAAAATATTTTTAGCCATTTTTGATAGTATTTGCTGAGAGGATTCTGGGTTTTTAAATTACTTCTGTATCTCTCATGATCTGAGTTCTGTCTTGAACAAAAACTTAGGTCAGCTATGCAGATCTACACACAGAGATGCAAACTGTTCAAGGTTGTCTTCATAAACTTTTGAACCCTACTGGCTTCTAAAAGGAACACAGCTACAAAAGAATTTTTAAAAATTATTGGAATCATTTATCAGAATAGGAGAGTAAGTACTAGTAAACAATAACCTGTCATCAGTGTTTTCAAAAGATCCAAACCTAGTTCACAATTCCACATCAAAAGTATTTGTGAAGCCTCCAATACGATACCCAAGGACTGTGATTAATGTCATGTGCCTGTTTATTTTTCCCCTGAGAACCTGAAAGAGTAAAAAAAAGATCACAACTAAACAAAAGCATATCAATAACAGGAAACTGTTGGTGAGAAATACCCCGATCTTCCTGTAAATTCACGTCACCACATTCCCCAGGGACAAAGGTGCGTGAACAGCATGGTAAATAATTATGATTTAATATGAGGCCTTGCGATGCTGTTTACAGTTTAACAACAAAAAGGAATTGTTTCTCAAGGCGCAAAATAAGCAAATAATAGAAACACATATCAATATAATCAGGAAATGATGATGTTATGTCTGGGTCAGCTGCTGAAAACAGATTGCAATCTATCAAAGTATCAACCTGATATCCCTGTGCAGCCTGTGGAGAAACGTCAGTGATGGGAGGGAGTCTTTCCCTGGTTTGCATGGCAGTCATCTCACTTTGATTGTTTCATGAAAGTGTTGGGGACTAGGGTCTTGCAAAAGACTTTCCACGGGTGGTTTTGGTTTTTTTCTGATATTTAGGGAGTTTGAAATTTCTGTTTGCTGAAAGCATCTAGAAATATCTCTTGCATTTTGCATACTAAAAACTGAAAATAAACCACTGGAGGAGGAGGGAATGGAAGGAATAGTAACTGCTGGCATCTTTCAGGAAGGTTATGCTGTTGAATCTAGCCAGCAAATTAGGAATAGCGAGAAAAAAAATATCATTGCAGTAACACAGTGGTACCTTTCAGCAAACGTCAGTGAAGATTCTTAGTTCCTTATTAAAAGTATATTTTAGGGATATATTCAAAAAATACATAGGATGTTAGTTTTCCCTAATTTTTCCCTCCCTATTTTTTAAGGATGCTGGGGCAAAATCAGTTATGTAAAAGCCGAATAGAACAATTTATCTTTTAAGAGAGGACAAAAATTGATGATAGACACCTAAAGCATTTAAATATACATTCAACTCTAAGCTACAGGAAAAATAATTCCACCATGCTTGTCAGATTTTAAAGTTAAGCAGGTCAAGTCAGGTCAAAGCCTAAACCAGAAAACATCAAGAATTTTCTTAGGGTTGCCTGAAATAGAGCACTCTATCACTCCAGACTGAAATAAAGCATCAACACTTGAAGTCTGTGAACTTTTACTGAGATTGTAAATATTTCCTAAAGCCCCCAAGAACAAATTAATATTTGAAGAACTCTGGGGCTTTTTATCTTTATTCATACAATTACCATCAAACTATGCTGGAGCTTAGAACTTGTACAAGTGTTATCTCCTTCTGAATGAACCAGTGCGTGTATACCTACTAAGAAGAGGAAGTACAGGATATACGTAGTAAGCTTTGCACTGTCTCCTGGAATTATAGCATATACTTTATCATACCCACTGCAAATTGCAGCTACTGTTAATTTTGTTTGGCTGTGCCTGCCTGCCTTCCTCAGCAGACAATTTCTACACTGTTGTCAGGATAATGCCAATCAACAGATGCTTGAATTTGTGTCTCTGCTCTCTATCACGTTCCTTGAAGAGAAGGCTGCCAGAAACAAACAGTTTTTCTGAGAGTGCATAAAGGAACAACGGACAATAGGAGCTGTTCTATACTACAAGGTGTAAACAAGAACAAAGACCTGTTCACATGAAATGAAAACCATCATTTATCAAAATGTAAGTCAGTGGCTGGCAGGTTGCTGATGATATTCTGTATCTGTAAAAGCTTTAGAGCATGCTGCAGACATTCAGTCTTGTGAAAAAAGACACTTTTGTGATTGGATGGAGCTCTTGGTACAGGTTAGTTTGCTTCTGCAAATGGTTCCAGAGTTAAAAAGAAAAAAGGAGACGATTTGTTTATTTCTAGAAAATTTAAAATGTGTAATTCTAAAGTTTCCAAAGAAACCATTTAAAGAAAGAATGCTTCAGGACTATCATTTGGCATTCCAGTTTTCCAAACACCAGATTAGGAAACAGCTATCAGTTTAAAAGACATTAAAACTGATTGGCAGATTGCAGTATCTTTTCCCCCTAAGATACACAGGATGCTTAGAAAGTATAAAAGGGATAAGAGAAAACATCTCTGTCCTCTCCAAACCTAAAATACTTTTATCTGCTCTCTCCCCAGCTGCCTTCCTGTATACTTCTAGATCTTAGCCTCTGCTCCTGTTGGAGGACATGACTGGATAGGAGGAGAAAGAGAGGAAGGGAAACATTTGACAGAGTTGGATGGGAAGAGGGGGTGGTGTCACCAATAGAATTGCTATTTTTGGCTTGCAAGTTCTTGCAATATTCTTTCAATTGATTACTAGGTTTAAAAACCAAAGTTAAAAGGCCCTCTTTAAATTAAGTTCAGCTAAATGTAAGTAGAAAAGTTGTAAAGATGCCTCTTCTCTCTGCTGTCCCTGCCAAAGAAGTTGTGATAAAATGAGCAAACTTGTCTGCACATGCCTATAAGTAAACAAACTCTGTTTCACTTTGCTTGTTTTCCAGCACTGAAGAAAATGAAAAAAACGTTATGTTCATGGATCTAGCAAAATATTTGATTTCACCACATTTTATCACTTTTTTTCCCAAAGTAGATTTAAAATATTCCCCACAATTTCTTTCTGTTTAGCTCCCTAATTAAAGATAAAATCATTTGCACCATTCTGTAAGTATATAACTAAGACACAAATCCTTCAGAGTTAGCTGCTTGATTGACTGTTCTCAGGGTTTCCAGAAAATTGATAACAAAGAAAGATGCCATAACTTTAATCTAAGCAAAATTCTCCATTGTTGCAAGAAAAATATGACTGTCTTGCATGCTTCCTAAGAATTACTTAAAATGCATAGTGAATTACCTAGGCATCAAAAGAGGCCTGAGAATTAGACAAAGGCTGCATATATTTTCTAATTTTCATCTGCAGAAGCCAACATAAGAAAAGGGGATGAGTCATCAGAAACATCAGGAATTAATCATATTCACACTGGAAAATGAGTTTAAAGTTTTGATCTTCTGACAAAAAGAGTTGGTAATATTTTCTGGAATTTAACAAAATATTTGCAGACAAATAAACATACCAAAATATTTGCATACAAATAAACATTGTTGTGTCCCTATTCAAATTTCTGTATCTTTTTTATATTGCTCTTGGTATTGCTTATAACATTAATGAAACAAAGAGAAAGTGAGGAGCCAGAAGAAGAAAAATAATTAAACTCCAGCATACTGTGTTACTCAGCTCATCGGAATATACTTTTCTCACCATGGTTACAAGCAGCAACATGAACTCAAATGCTCAGATGGTATAAATCATCATTGCTACACTCACTGAAGCAGAAATGAGGCAATTTCTATCTCATCTGGACTTGGGATCCGGTTGGTCTCTTGTAAGTTTTCACAAGTCCTCTATGGATAAGCAAATTACTGTAATGTTCAAATGCCAGTGATTAATTAATGAGCATTTATTCCTAAATCTCAGTGGTCTCCAAAGCATTTAGTTTCACAATTAAAATGTTTTGTCTGCCTGATTTTGCTGCGGTGCCAGTCACATTGGTGCTGGCATGTGCCAGCCCTCACTAGATAGCATAGGCAAGATTCCACAGTTATTCTGTGATTTCACAGAGAGAAATAACTGGTGGCTTTCTGGTTTCTTTGGCAAACGCTGACGTTTAACTACAAGTCGTTCTACTAAAAATGGTCATAATAAGGGAAGTGTTAAACATTTAGTTTGACCACCCAAAACAACAGCAATTAGGGAGTGTTAAGTTTCAAGAAGGGGACAAGATGTTAATCTCACTGGTTAAGACATGTATAACTTCTAACTCCATTTTCTAGACAGGCAAACAAGACGTCAGGTTTTTGAAAACAACTGGCCATGCAGCAGTTTTTCTTGGAACTGGAAGGAGGTGCTGAATGCTCAACTTTCTCACTTTCAGGTGAGAGGACTGGAAGCACAAAAGAAATTATTCTTTCTGCTGTCAGCCATGAACTCCCTTCGTAGTGATAATATCAAAGGAGAAGAACAACAGAAGAAGCAAATTTCTCCCTTTGTTATTACTTCCCCTTTGAGGACTGCTACACAGGAGTGGGGATATCCTATAAAGGAGGTTAAATATCAGGGAAAGTAATGCTCTCAACGGGCCTATTTCTGCTGTATTCAGAGAACGCCGAGCAGCTGCAAAATACAAATGTTAGGCTACCTCTGCAAGCAAATCCAAATGTTAAGGATATTATTACAATAGATGGATTTTAATGGTCAGAGCAACAGGTACCTGTATAGTCACTGTATTTAAGGGGAAAAAACTCTGCAATGTACCATGACTCAAATGTCAATTATCAAATCACTAATCCTGTTTTTCCATATGAAAAACTTCATTCACACAAAGGAAGGCAACTGATTGCTTTCTTTCAAAACTTTACACACTTTAGGAACTAAAAAAAAATCTATCAAGCATTACATTTTATAAGCATCAGTGTTACAGACTGAAAGCAGAGTCAGGAGTGGGTTGGAAAAAATTACAGACACATGTAAAGCACACACAGTCAGGTGGGCCTGCTCTGATTGTCAGCAGTTTTCAAACACTGAAGTTCAACTGGATTTCATGGTGCCACATCAGTAGATTCATGAGGCAGTAGGGCTTCTCTGGGTACGCTGCTCCTCAGAAGCACATAAGTAGCTCACGTAAGTAGTTAGGCCTGAGATCTTATCACAAGAATTGTATTAGATTTGGCTGCTATCTGCCACTGTTAATGAGAAAATTGGGACAATACCGGGAAAATAAAGCTTTTTGTAGTTTTAGTATGTTTTGTTCGATGTCAACCACAGAGAGTTCTGTGACAGCACAAGAACAACACTGCCAAGAGGTGCAAAATGGCACAGATCAGGGCGCTGTAAATACAGAGTGCAATGGAGATACATATCTGTTTTCCTAACATGTTGGATAAAAAGAGAAAGGAGGCCAAAATAAACCAGACAAGCTGTGTTTAAAAGCTAAAGTGTTTGTAGAAGAAGCATGGCCAGAGTATGTAACAATAAAAAGTATTGTTCTGTGCAAAGAATATAAATTTAGAGCCTTGCAAAATCACACTTCATTGTGAGCATAAAAAAGAGAGGAGAGAAGCTCTCTTTTTTTTTTGAAGGACTGCAGTTGGAAGCTTGGGGGTCTGCCTATGAAGTAATTACAGGCTCTCTGGATTACCCTGGCTTTAAGAGAAATGCTGACAGACTGCAAAAATAAATGACCAGTGAAATCTCTTCCCTAATTCATTAGTATATTTACTCTCCTTTCTCATATCTATATCCCAGTCATACATACACAGATAGCTACCTACCACTTACAGAGCAGATAGCAACTCAGAAACTCTTTCTCTTCTCTTTTCCTTTCCTTTACACAGTTTCTTCTTTGCCAATATTTTTTTCTCTCTCTTTTTTTATCCACACCCCACAATCCTATCTATGTCTTCCTGACAGAAGTCGGACTGACCACCAGCACCAAAGCAACTTTTGTTTTGAAGCACCTAATCTGCACTTGCTTTTAATTTCAGTGATGCTGCAGTGAAAAATTTCTACTTTGAAATTGTCCTGGGGAGTGGACATATCTTTAAAGCATCCTGAGGCAGCCGGGATATCATTTGGGAAGTAATACAGGCTCTCCACATACCTGGCCCTATTTCTGGTCTCAGAGCTAACTCAGTCACACTTGCATGATGCCATGGTTCAGTGAAGGTGGGTCTTCAGGCTCAGCTACTGCTTTCAGCCACCATATCACTAGATTGTCCTGGCTGGGAGGAATATACCTTGTGCTTAGTGTGTCACTGCAATTTTAGAGAGCCAGTCTTAAACAAGAGCACAGGTTTTACTAGCACCAGTAGTACCCCAGCTCAGGGACAGTGGGAAAGCATGGGGATAGCCTGCTCAGACAAGACCTGCCATTTTTAAACTGCTGAAGAGAAAAGTGATCCCCATTTCAGCCTGAAGCACCAGGTGAAGAAAAAACAGCTCCATACAGATCTGAGACGACCAGTAAAAGTGGGAAGGAGAAACTACCATTCACAACATTTGATAAAGATTTTGCACTGAAAGGTATTGTAGATGAGCTCTGTCATCACTTGTGAATTTCTTGTCCTACAAGCAGTCCTTGGAGAACACAAGATGTCAAGGGAGAAGCTGATGTCTCTACATGACCTTGTGCCTATGTCTTTTGCACGAGTTCTCCTAATAACACCAAGAAAACAAACTGTCATCAGTGATCAGTCTAAAAAGATATACAGGAATAGCATTTCACAGCTGGGAAAAAACACATGGTAAAAGCATTACTGACACTGAAGCCCCTATCTAAAGTGATGGCTGGGCAGATGTGCAACGAAATGTGGGACTATGTGCCCTGCCAGTGCGTTGGCACTACTTAGATTCATGGACTGCTTACACATAAGGTAGGGAAGGGGGTGAAAGTCCAATCCCTCTCATGGAATAGTCTACTTCAGTCTTTGATCTGAAGCAGTGAAGACACACTATAAAATGGAGTAGGTACCACTGATACCATTTTCAGAAGGGGGAATCAGTTGCTCATGTTGGTTTCGGAGTACATCCTTCTCTCTCCCAGCTGCCACAGGGCCACCCAAGCCACTGAAACATTCCTCAGTAGCAACAGCTCAGAGTGAACTGGCTCCAGGTCAGTTGGCCTGGACAGTGCATTGGGATACAATAATCAAATTGCTTCCAAAATGTAATCTCAGGGTTGAACTACCACACACCAGAACAGAGTGTTCACATCAGGTTTACTATGGCACTGAGGGGTCAGTCAGACAGGCTGAATCGAACATGCCCAAAATGTTAGGAGGTTACTTTTTAAATCAACACACTCCTTCTTGAGGAAATTAATGGATTAAAAATTAAAACAATCTTCCTCTTCTTTGTATAAGAAATTGTCCTGGTTTGGAGACACTGGGAAACCTGGCTGGACGACAAGTTAGCCTCAGAGCAACAACATCTGAAGATACATAAGGACTTCTTCCCCTTGCCCACAAAAGTTAAAGCCATAAGGAATCCACTTTTACTGGTGTCCACGTCATCTCAAGACCTGCCATGTCTTCATGTTTCTATGTATACTAGATCAAAAAATTTTGATTAAATCCTAGCTCAGTACGAATGTTATTGATGGTGGCTTTTAGGTCAGTACTATTATTTGCCTTACCATTCAAGGCCATACATCACAGAATTTGTGTCAACTGCTTCATCAAGGGCACTTCATCAAGGGCACAACTTTTTGATGCTCTCTTCACTCAGAATTTCTTGTGTACTTTCTCAGGCCCTCTTACTGATACAATGGGCCCAAGCACCTGAGATTTAACCAACAGCCCAGCCTTCAAATCCTATTCTTCAAAACTCTGTGGCAAAACCTACACAATATATAAAATATTAACCCTACTAACCATTACAGAAACATATCGCCAAAGTATTCAAAACCCACAGGCAATTCTGTACCTTTGTAAACCATCTCACCACACTTCATCTAGGTCTACCATTGCACTCTTTCCTCATTATTCATGAGACCCATTTCCTAAACTATTGGGCTGTGACTATTTCTAAACGGTCCATGCAGGGTGAAGTGCAGCACTTCTTTTACCCTAACAAATAAATCACAATGATGGAGTAACTGACAGACAATTCTCAAGAAAAGTTGCAATGAGGCAACTTGTCTAGATATGAGAAAAACAGAAGAACACATCATCTAATATGTGCATGAAAGGAATAACATTGAAATTATAGGGATTAAAGAGCCACAATGATGAACCTCATCTACTGTGTACTACACAGGCTCCAGGTTGTTGTGAGAGGTGTGGTAAATTCCGCTGTGATACAAGGCCCATGCCAATCCCAGGTGTGTTCCACACAGCTGGCATAGTGAGCATGGGTGTTAATCCACTGTTTCTATTGGTCTGAGCCATCATTAAGATGTCACTACCAGGAAGCACAAAGGGAAAGAGCTGGGGTCTCTGGAGAGCAGCATAGTCACAGCTCCTGTGCCAGATGTTATAGCTGTCCTCTCCTTTGCCAAGTTAGAAGTAAATGGGGCTTCCCTGAATTTGATGATCTGGTCCATGGTTTAAGGAAGAGATAGACCATCTGAAGTAATGAGGTGAATGTGTGAGACAAAGTCTTTCTGTGACCAGATCTGAGTGGTTCTGTATTACTCTGCTCACCTGGGTTTCTGAAAGGTGGTTTCAAACCTGTGTGAGGTGGGAAGATGTTCTCGTTTTAAAACATTTTTTCCCTTTCCCTTCTCTCTGTGGGAGTGGATGGTGTGCTTTGGACCATTGTTTTCCTTGTGTTTCCTAGGAAAGTGGACAGATTGCCAGCGCCTTGTGGACTGTAGGGAGCCCGGGCCAGTTTGCCCCATCTCTGTCCCATCCTTGTGGATGTGGACCTGGGCATGGGCAAAGCATGGAGGGCCCTGCGGCCACTGTGGTGGGCCAAGAAGTGGCAGCCGCAGGTGCGGCCACTCCCGATCCCTATTGCCACTGCATCCCATGCTGTCGCTGGATGGGGATGGCAGCGAAGGCTGCTGAGTGGCCCCTCCCAGCAGCTCTTGGCCTGTCCGGGGCCAGGGTGGTGGTGGTGGCAGCTACAGGTACAGTTGCTGGCTTCCCTGCCCAGCTCACTCTGCAGATGAGGATGCTGGCAGCCCCCACTGGTACTGCTGGAGCCGGGGCATGTCGCAGCTCCGCTGGCTCTTCTAGCACGGCTTCCCCATGCTGGGCGCAGGGCTGGCAGGGCAGCACTGGGGCGTGTGGCAGCTCCTGTTGGTCCCTGCTCACACACACGCTGGCCCCTGGCAGCACAGTGGCTGGGCAGCCCCGCTGATTCCCATGGCACCGGGGCGCGTGCCAGCCCCACCCTGTTCCCAATGGTGTGGCCTTCCCTGTGCCAGGTGTGGCAGCCGCAGTACTGGCTGCCTGGAGCAGCAGCCAGTGTCGTACGGTGCTGGCAGTGGGCGCGTGGTGGCAGCAGCCCTCGCAATGGGCAGGGCCACCCCTGTGGCAGCAGCTGTTGGCGTGTGGGGTGAGGCCAACCCCTGGGCCAGTGCCACCATGTGGAGTGGACCCAGGGCGGCAGAGCGTGGTGCCGCTGGTGGCCTCAGGTGCACGTGGAGTCCCACGATATTGGCAGGGTGGCAGCGGTGGCTCCTCCTCCTGGCGGACTGCATCCACGAGACATTTTAGCGGGAATGCCACCATGCTGCATTGTGGTGAAGTCTCAGGGTGGGGGGCAGCATCCAGCGCCATCATCCAATGAAGAGGCAGCCTCCCCCAGAAAGGTGCCCCGAGAACAGGAATCCTATAATGGCAGCAGGCACAGAAGTCCTGCCCTCCTTTGTGGCTCAGCTTTCATCCCAGCTCCATCTCAGCTCTGCCTGTCATCTCTCTCTCTCAGCCCAGGCAGCAGCTCAGCTGGATTGACAGTGGAGGCAGTGCAGCGCTGAGGATCATGCAGCTTCCAGCAGTGATATCTCTTCCCTTGGGGTCCTCTGGGGTTTCCTATCACTCTCTTGATTTTCCAGCAGCTCCGGAGTGGGACCACTGCCATCCATAAGCCAGCCTCCCTTCCTTCCCTTGCTCCACCAGCCCAGCACCCAGCCTGGAGGAGAATAGTTTGTTTTCTTTTGTGTCTTTTGTTGAGTTCACTGTTTGTTAAATAAAACTGTCTGGTTGTTGTTTCTCTATTTGATCTCTCATCACTTGATAATGCCCCCTAGTGTCCAAACCAGGACAAAATCAGAAAGAGAGCATAAGAAGGGTGAAAAGAACAGTGAAGCTATTGAGAACCTAATTTGTGAGAGGAGGCTATACAGAGAAGCCAGGCTTGTTCAGCCAGGGCTAATGGGCAAAAGAGCGCCATCTACGAGTACACTGAGGAAAAAGCTCAGCAGCAAGGATTTGTTAACCATTTAGATTAACCATTGTTGGCACAAATGAGAGATCAACAGCCCATAAAGAAATTTAACTGAAAACCAGTAGTTTCCAATTTTGTTCAGGGGCAGTTTTACAAAGAGGGAATCAGTTATGGGACAGGGATGAGTTCAAGCCATCTGAACGTTTTTAAGACAGAGTTCAGTAGATAATTAACAGTGACCATTATATGAGGTAACGTTTGCAGTAGCTGGGAGATGGAATTTAATGATTCAGGTGGTTCCTTCCACCCTACATTACTGTGCATCCACAGCCAACATTGTTCTATACCAATGGCCAATAGAAAAAAAGAGAAAGGTTCCCATTACTTCTAATTCAAGTGCTTTAATAACAGCAAAATAGTCAGACACCTGAACACTATGAAAATAGCTAGCATGAGCCAGAGGTAATTTAGCAAATGCAGCAGCACCTCTGTAAAATTGACACAACACAGGAATCCAATCTGGATATCAACAGAGGATTTTGACTTAGAGGAAGAGGCAATTTTCTGCACAGCAATGTTATGAACTTCCTACAGGTGCAATTTGAGAAGTTATCTAAAATGCAAAGCCATACAAAACACATTTGCAAATGCATTTTTTAATACAGGCAGCAGGAATGAGAGCCATGTGAGTATCAGAGCAAGAGGGCTGTAAAGACACCACTCATTTCTAGTGATGTTAAAGACAGCACATGAAAAAGTACCAGATCTTCAACCAGAACAATAACAATGACACTGAGAACAGTTCTTACTGATTCAGGATGCACTTCATGAAAGAAAGGTGAATTATCATTATCAGAAGAACCCAAACCATTTACACAGGCCAATGAGAAAAATGGACTAGTGTGGAGGAACATAAGCGGTTTTCCTAGGGAAAAAGGGTCTAACCAAGGGGGATTGAGTTACAAACAATCATAAAGACTCTGATCAGCAGGAGTGGCATAAAAAACTGAAAAGTTGAAAAGGATTAGTGAAAATGCACAAAATAGTGAAGTGCATAAAGAACACCAAAGAACAAAAACAAACTACAAAACTGAAAACTGTATGAAAGGCTTTTTTTATATTTGACTACTTTTATTCAGAATTCAGAATATAAGCATTCATATATTGCTTGTAAATGAGCTGCTTTACTGTCTGGTCACTATATGATCTCTAACTCAGCCATTTTATGGAATGAGATTATATTTTTCATTAAAACTTAAGAACTTAAGTCCTGCAAATGTCTTGAGAAAGACCATGTGCCACTGCCCTGGAAGCGAAGCTCTCTCCAGGGAGTTGCTTTATCTCTTTCAGTGTACCAAAGGTAGGGGCAGGAAAGCATTTTCTTTAGCAGCATCCCTTTGAGTTCCTCTGCCTCCTTTGACCTGCACAAAAGCCAAATTCTAGCCTCCTCCCTGTGCAAAGATAACTTGCATAGTTCTGCTGTAGTTTTGTTTCTGTTTTTCTTTACTGCACTTTTGGCTGACTGAAAGTTGCTTTTCTTTAGCAGATAGGGGTGAAGAACTGTTTCAAGACATCCAGTTCTGATAGATTATCTCTGAGGAAGCTTCTGGAATCGGATATTTTAAACAGGTATCCTTAAAAGAAATGACTTGAGACTTTCATACAGATTTACAGAAGGGAGGCTATTAACCACAACACTTAACACTGAACTTGTGGCAAAGGAATATTCAATATTCTGACTTGAAAACTCAGAGCCACATGGTGTATATTAAATCTTAAGCTAGGGACCACAAGAAGAATATAACTTTTGTAGAACATGTCCCTTGTAATTTAAATTATCAGAACAATAATATCAGAGATTAATTTTGAATACTGACTTTAAATATGCTCTTTAGTAAAAAAAACCCTTGGATTCACTTCCTTGCAAACCTGGAATTTAGAATTCGAATACTGTCTGATCCCATCTGAATTGAATTGCTCCTTCATTTCCCCCAGAAGCTCTATTTCAACAACATTATGATTTATAAGGCACTATTTACTTAAGGAGTTGTTACAGGAAAAGACTTTTTTGCAGCACCAGGACTCCCTCTAGTGTCATTACAAATAGGATGTTTGGGGTCCATATAGACCACTGGAGCTTTGTGTTTGCTTTCGGTGAGTCGACAGTGCATACATCCA
The DNA here is from genome assembly GCA_013400695.1 of Neodrepanis coruscans. Classification (NCBI taxonomy): domain Eukaryota; kingdom Metazoa; phylum Chordata; class Aves; order Passeriformes; family Philepittidae; genus Neodrepanis; species Neodrepanis coruscans. Next base: position 3,201 of record VYZS01079828.1, on the reverse strand, counting down.
TAACTTATTTATATCTGAGATGTTTTTGAAGAAGCTTTGATCCTCTACTCTGCATCTCCATTCAGGAAACCTAGGTGGAATATTTGATACCTGACATAGTGTTCAACCTTTCCCATTAGATTTATCCAGGCATGTCTTCTGAGTGTTTGTTACTTACCTACAACAGCAATTTCAGCATAATTTAACCAAATTTAAAGATTAGTATAGAAGTTGTTTCAAAACTTATTGAGAGCTTTGTTTGGTCGTTGTGGGTTTTCCCCCTCCACTCTTCATTTTTTTTAATTGTTTGAAAGCCTATGGGAACCCTAAGGAAGTCTTGGCAGCAGCAGAAATTTGCAAAAAGTATTGTTGGTTAAAAATGAAATAGAAACTAATCTCTAAAGTGGTTTCTAGTACCACATGAATCTCCTGTCTTCTCAGTAGAAATTTTATCCAACCAAATCCAATAAAAAGAAACAGATGGACTGACAGGCTGTCAGATGCAAACAAGCAGATCTCCATCACTAATAGGAAAGTATCTGTCAACTACTTGCATGATTTTTCACATTTGCACTCAGCACTGAGGTAAACTACTGGATATACAACTGCCAGACAGGAACCATCCTAGACAGGAGGAACAAAGAACAGAAATCGGAACATTTTATATGCTGCACTTCTGTCTCTCTGACTGCCTGACATTAATTTTTTTTTTTTTTTGTGGAGGCACCAAATCCTGCTATGCTTTCGAGATACAGTAAATCCCTGAGTAATAAAAGCCAAATATTACAAAACAGAAAAAAAAAATTAAAAAAATGTAATAAATCCAAACCATAGAAACAAGAAACAGAGAAAGAGATCTGTACTTCTTAAGAAACCTAAGTCCTCCTGAAAGCTAGTAGGACTCAGTGTTGGAAAATCTTGAATAACTTAAGAAAATGTGGCTCCAAGCTATAGCTGCTTAGGCCTTTCTCATGATGTGGACTTTCTATTTTCAGAAGCCTCTGAAACTCTTCAGAATTTTGTTTTAAATGACCATGAATATTTGTGAGTCACAGCATCAGAGAAGAGTTGAGGTGTGAGGGCACCTCTGGAGACTGCTCAGCCTCTCCTCTCTCTTCAAAGCAGGGTTAACTCAGTGCTGTGCCCTCTCAACTTTTGAATACGAACAAAGATAACCTGTCTGAGCAACCTGTTTCAGTTCTTGATCCCTAGCGTGAGGAAGACTTTTTGGTTTTAAATTTCATTTCCTGCATTTCAGTTTGTGCTCAATACTGCTTGCCATATCACTAGATACCTCTAAGAAGTCTCGCTCCCTCTGCTTCACATCCTCCCATCACATTGACAAGATTTTCTTGAATATCCTCTTCTCTCTGAGCAATCCCAGCTCTGTCAGTCCCTTCTCCTGTCTCAGATTAGATTGCCTTTTTCTTGGACAAGAGGCAATTTTGAAATGAGCATATTAAAAAAAACCAAACAAACGAACAAAAAAAGAGTACTTTAAGGAAAATATTAGTTGAGTGACTGCTGCATTACTCACTAGAGACTGATTGCATTTTTACGACTGTATTGCTGTAGTTACAATATGGAATAGATTTTAAGTTTCACATACTCTAAAATAACTTCATCACATTCCCAAATCTCATCCTCTACCATGAATCATAAGGTATATGAAAAAATATGGCTCATTCTTTTTTACAAAGATTTGGCAGGTTAGCAACCAGTGTGATACCTCCAACTACATTATTAATTTCTTCTCCCTTCTCTGAACACAGAGCTCCAGGTGGTGACCTGGTCCAGCACAGAAGTGCTGCCTGCTTGCACAGCATCCTGCATGTGGCCTTACCAAGTGTGCATGTGATACCAGGGGTCTNGCTTGCCAAAAATTTCTAGGGAAAATCTAGACTAAATGATGACTGCAAACCTCCAAGGAAGAGAAGAAACAGATGGCTGACCGAGAGAAGAGTTTGCTCTTCTGCTATCACCATTTTCCTCCTTTCTGCAGTTTTGGAATATTATCTCAGTAGCTTACTCGACGTTTTAGTGTCAGATTTCAGTCACAAATTCCAGTCCTATGTGTAAGGGAGTAAGAAGTTAAAAAAATAACCGACCTGTTGAGACACATTGCAATGCACTCTGCCAGCTGATAATTTCATGCCAGAGAAAATTTCATGACTGCAAGGCTGTTCCTGGCTGTTCCAAGGCATGCCTGCATATTTGAATAAAGTACAGTAAGGGTTTACTCATGAGTGCCTTGAATGTGCTCTTTAAAACATTTTTTAAACTGAAACTTTGTGCTTTCAAGAAGAGGAAACCAGTGATCAGGTGTGAAATGCGTATTTTTTTTCTAATTTAGGTCCTCTACTGGTTATACTGTGACCTTATAATTCTCAGCATCTCCCTGGAAGGAGGGTGTTGCCAGGTGGGGGTTGGCCTCTTCTCCCAGGCAATGGCAGGATAAGAGGACAAAGAGTTAAGCTATGCCAGGGGAGGTTCAGCTTGGACAGTAGGAAGAATTTCTTAACAGAAAGGGTGACTAGACATTGGAATGGGCTGTCCAGGGAGGTGGTGGAGTCACTGTCCCTGGAGTGTTCACGGGAAGTGAGTGCCATGGTCTAGTTGACACAGTGGTGGTTGGTCATGGTTGGACTGAATGATCTCAGAAGTCTTTTCCAACCTAATTGAATCTGAAATTCTGTAATCATCTCATTTTCTGATCCTTTTGCTTGGTCTACTGTTACAGGCTTCTTCCCGAAATCAGTGTGATGTGTTTCTTTATGCAGAGTATGCAAACACTTGGAGGGACGGGGCTGCTCCAGCCAGGAGAGGGGAAGGTTTAAGGGTATCTGAGAGTGGCCCTCGCCTGCGACAGGCTGGCCATGGAGAGAGAGTGGGTGAACGACAGGCAAGAGCTGTAGACCATATCGTGGCAGGTCCCCTCCGAAGCAAAGACCACACCACACCGCTGAGCCAGTCGGTCCCCGCCAGGGGTGGCCGGTGCCGCGGGAAGGCGCTACCCCACGCCCGTCCCACGCCGGTGTTCCCGGAACAAGGGGCGGGCCGGCGCAGGGGCTGCGCGGTGAGGAGTGCAGGAAGGAGGGAAGGAGAGGCCGTCCCGGGACCGCGGGGCCGGGGCGGTGACTGTCCGCCGCTCCCCGGGGCCCTGCTGCGGCCCCACCGCCAGCCGTGGGGGTGCCCAGCCGGGCCGCGGCTCCGGCATGGCCG
>VYZS01079826.1:47713-57895 GCA_013400695.1 Neodrepanis coruscans | reverse complement strand
TTAAGAACAAAAATAAATAAAACCTGTGTAAGGTTTTGTACTGTTGAATAAATACTTTGCAAATACTTCAAAAGTCTTATAGAACACTAAAAATCAATCAATTCAGTACAACTTCCAAGTGCACTAATTCCTCTATTAAAGAATTAAATCAAACCATAATAGTGATTCTAGAACAAGGCTATCCATGTATTAAACTAAAAGAGCAAATGAGTGGAGTCCATCTGGGACAACTCCATATGATATTAGATCCAAGCTCCATCTCCATGGAGATGGCACAACCGCCTCAGCTCTCCTAGCAAGCTATTATTTCAATTTTTTATATTGATTGTTAAGCAATCAGCTGTTCTCAATAACTCCTGCTAATGCCTGGGAGGCTGAGCCAGGAAGGCATAACCTGAATCTCTGCTGAACAACTCATGTTTTCGGTATAAGTAGAAAAGAGACACTGGAGAGTATGCACCTAAAAGAATATCCCAACTCTACTATGTTTTCACTGTTATTTTATTAAATTTGTGACCCTGATGCTGAGCAGCAGAAAATTCCTTTAAATATATGTAAGACTAGTGCTGGTCTGTCACTAATTGCACTAAATAATTATAAATCCAGAAATATCCTTGATAGATTGAGTGTATCTATTTCTATTTTAGACAAAAATACAGATAAGTGCAGCCATCTGTCTAATGTGCATTGCTCAGATGTTCTCTGTTTTAGCTGTATTAAAACCATACCCGAACTGGCTTTCTCTTCTATGTTTTCTGTTGTTGCTGGCAGCAGTACTCACCACTCTGACAACTTTCTGTAAACTCATCAAGTTTTTCAAGAGCAAAACTTATCTCCTGACTTGTGAATCACTGATGTGTGACTGTCACGTAATTCCCCTTCAACCTATTTTATTAATTGATGATAAAGTATATTCCTGCACAGCTTGCAAAATACGCCAAGAAAAAAAGTGAATAAATGCTTGCAGATTACAGAGCATAACATGTTGAAGACCTTAAAGNACTAAAAGAGCAAATGAGTGGAGTCCATCTGGGACAACTCCATATGATATTAGATCCAAGCTCCATCTCCATGGAGATGGCACAACCGCCTCAGCTCTCCTAGCAAGCTATTATTTCAATTTTTTATATTGATTGTTAAGCAATCAGCTGTTCTCAATAACTCCTGCTAATGCCTGGGAGGCTGAGCCAGGAAGGCATAACCTGAATCTCTGCTGAACAACTCATGTTTTCGGTATAAGTAGAAAAGAGACACTGGAGAGTATGCACCTAAAAGAATATCCCAACTCTACTATGTTTTCACTGTTATTTTATTAAATTTGTGACCCTGATGCTGAGCAGCAGAAAATTCCTTTAAATATATGTAAGACTAGTGCTGGTCTGTCACTAATTGCACTAAATAATTATAAATCCAGAAATATCCTTGATAGATTGAGTGTATCTATTTCTATTTTAGACAAAAATACAGATAAGTGCAGCCATCTGTCTAATGTGCATTGCTCAGATGTTCTCTGTTTTAGCTGTATTAAAACCATACCCGAACTGGCTTTCTCTTCTATGTTTTCTGTTGTTGCTGGCAGCAGTACTCACCACTCTGACAACTTTCTGTAAACTCATCAAGTTTTTCAAGAGCAAAACTTATCTCCTGACTTGTGAATCACTGATGTGTGACTGTCACGTAATTCCCCTTCAACCTATTTTATTAATTGATGATAAAGTATATTCCTGCACAGCTTGCAAAATACGCCAAGAAAAAAAGTGAATAAATGCTTGCAGATTACAGAGCATAACATGTTGAAGACCTTAAAGACACCCATAAATTCTGTGTCTGCATACAAGCGAGGCTTCCTGAAGGACTACCAGAAATTTGTCTCCTGATTTCAGGATCACTCAATTTCAGAAGAAATAATGCAAGGTGATAACTCTATTCACTTTGACTGTTGGTTAAAGTCCCAAATTGTTTGAAGGAAGTCCACAGGAAGATGTAGCCTCAGTCAATATGAAAGAAAGATGAAGTATGAGCAGAGATGGGCACATAAGCACACAAGGGGTTTCCCAGACTTATGGTACAGTCACGGGAGCAACAGAGTGGGGACTTCCTAAGAAGGAAGTAAATATTCATTGGGGTTTCAGAAAATTCAGAAACTACAACATCTTTCCTTTTGGGCTTCTCTCTTCTGGGAGGTATTTTGGCATTTAACAGAACATGACGGGAGCTTTGGGCAGAACTATGCTTGGACTACCACTACGTATGGCTATTACCAGACACATTAGCAGGAATATCATATTTCTTTCTGCGTTTTTTTGCTTGGGGCTTTTTGTTGTTAAATTTAGCTTTTTGGTTGATTGGTTTGATTTTTTCTGAATTAACAGAATCAAGTTCCTCTTCTGGTGAATTCAGAACTCCATGACATATCACTATCTTCCCAGACGCAAACTGGAAATTTCCTGATATATGAAACCAAGTTTCCAATTTGCCACAGTGGGCAGAGCATGTCTACTCCAACCTCTGATTTAATTCTCCTGCCTTTTTCTAGATTGTGTCCAATCAGAGCCTTGCTTAGCCAGCCAAGTTCAAATCTCAGCTTGTAGCTTCTGACTGTGACCAGTTCGGCAAGATGAAAGCAAAGATTGCCTCCCAGAGTCTACTGAGATGAATTAACATTAATGTAGCCAAACATCTTCCAGAGCCAAAGAAGTAGGCCAGGGTTCAGAAATCATTAGTAGGCCTCAGATCATGTTCTTTCATGTGGTCATCCATCAAAGCAATGGAGCCACAAAGATAGACATTCTTTAGACCGTTTCTTTAACTCTTCTACCCCTCGACATGCATTACAGGTTTTTACTCTGAATGAATGTATTGAGAGCTGCCCAGGTAGCACCCTTGTCCTTACCAAGCACCTCTAATGGCTTGTAAGAGATTTTCACGCATTGTTTTTTAATGTGTGCTGCCATTAACTATGATGACTTTTAAACTTTTACAACTTCAGAAATTTCATTTGTTTTGGAGTCCTTTCTTCTGTTTGTGTTTAATATTACTTAAAGTTAGTAACAAAATTTTTCACCACATACCATGAGCACAGCCACTTCATTTTTCAACAGAAACAATACTGTGGCAGTATCTTCCCAGCACAGGCCAGCAACGCAATTATCCCTATTAATTCAATCTTTAGTCTCACTAGCTAAATATATCAATTTTGTCTTTGAGCTACACAATCAGTTCTATTGACTCTACTGAGTTCATAAGGAAGTGGCAGTCTTCTCATGGGCACTCTACAGAGTCCAGTAATCATGTGACACACTTTTTGAAGGACAGACAGATCAACCTAGAGTCAGTATGACACAGCTGGCAATTCCTTTCCAAGACCCAAATTTGTCCCTGGGCACTTTCAGGCACTCTGTTAATTTGTAAAATAGGCATCCAGAGCTACCAAACAACAGAGAAGCAGAAGAAAAGCAAATGTCGTTTAACTATAGCTGCCTCCACTGCATCAAGAAGAGAATTTGGAGCATCATGAGAAAAAGAAAGCTAGAATCAGAGATGTGTTTCTCTCCTATGCCTCTGACAATTTGGAAGGAGTCTGGGAAGCTGAGGAGAAAAATCAAAGGATGGCTGACGTTTTTCATTATATTTGCTGCTAATATACTCTTTCATTCACAATTAGCACCTGCTCTAAGTCTGCTAAGACTCCAAAAGACAGTATTGGAATTTGTCAGTCACTAAGCTGGAAGCCTTAGTGATGCTCTATAATCATCTCAACTACATCTGCTTCAATGCTATCACCATGTCCACTTAATGGAGCTTTTGTGACATGTCCAGGTAAGTATTTCTGACTTACCTCAGTACTAACTGCTTCATCTGAGGGATTGATGAGGACTACAGTTTCTAAAATATCACTTCTGTGGTGAAGAATTTTCTGACCTGTAAGGACGGAGAGAAAAAAAAGAAAAGAAATTAATTCAACCTTCATGACATAAACCAGCAATTTCCATTAATTTATTGCACATCTCACTGCGCAGTAGATCCCTGGTCACCCAGAGCAGCACACTGTCCACAGCAACTGCTGCACTGCTCATCTCTTCAGAAACTTCTGTGGCATGTGGTCCTGTGGGCCAGAAAGAAGCACTCTGGAAAATTCAAGGTAATGAAAACTAACTGGCAAAAGCACGATGTCCTGTCTTTTCCTCCTGGCTGCAAGAGTACCCATAACTGAGCTTGGTCTCACAGAGCTGGTACAGATAAGGGGCTGAGTAACGATCATTAGCTGAGCTTTTGGCCCTGTATTGTCATTGACAAATATAGAGAACACTGGGACCCACTCTGCCCTAACTCCCTTTTCAGCCTTCCACTGGTATTGTTTAACATCAGGACACTGTGCAAAGTTCCCCATGGGGATGATTGGACACTTGCTGCGCTGTCCTGCTCTGTCTTCCTGCTTATAAAAACCATAGCAAGCACTGTCAGGCAACAAGAGTAAAAGGGCATACAAATCTAGATCCTGAATTATTAAAGTCTGGGCAAGTTTGGAGCAGCCTCACAGCCCACCGGCTTTCATACTTGCTCTGTCTCTGTATTTAATAGTGATATTCATCTGACTGGGAGTGAATGCCAGAAAAACACAACAGGACTGCTGATTTTTTGTTTTGTTATGCTAATTGGCAGGTTCTTATCAGGGTCTCTTTCTGTGAGAAATGCAGTGAGATTAATTAGCAGCCGCATTGTCATTCAGAAATCCAGACTGGTAATTAGTCTAAAAACCAGAAGAGCAAAAAAACCCTTCTGAGCAACTGCTTGGCGCAATATTAATCAATTAAAATAATTAATTTGGCTTAAAAGGGAGTACAAGGGACAAAGAACAAGTCACCTATTTGCCAACTTGAAAAAACTCCCCTGTTAAGAGACATAAATTAATGAGGCTGAGGATTGTGAGGCTGAAAAGAGCTCCACATGCCTGAGAGCATTGTGTGAGAGGATGGGCAGCCAGCCATTCCCACACTGCTCCCAGCCTAGGCAGGCTCAGTGCTACCCCCTGGCCCTGTGCCAGACAGACCCATCTCTGCTGGCCCTACCTGCCCCAGTGATGCCCTCACCTCACTGACCCGCCTGCACCCATCCTGCCTCCTTCCTCCTTGCCCACCAAGCTCCCACTGTGCTGAGTCTGTTGCTGTTGCTCTGGGGAATCTCTGTATTTACAAGCATAGCAGCTTACAATCAAATGATAGAAAGTGAAGGAATAGGAAAATAAAAAGTGTTCTCAACTAAAATGAAAGACAGGGTTGCAGTCTATTCTCTTGTGCATGACAGTGCCTAGAAACTTATAGATAATAATCTAATCAGTTTGAAGAAACCTAGTTTTCTAAACATATACTCTTTTTGGTATACTTCCTTGAAAGAAGAAGACAGACTATATATATTACAAAAAGTGGAGGAGGGCAGTTCTCTCTCTCTCTCAGCAACATCCAGTTCTGGCATTATCCTTTGCAACTCAATTTATTTTTACAGCTTTGCTTCCTGGCCTAACAGGAATGCACATATAAAGCTACATTCAATAAAACATTCAGATGGCTTTCTTACTGCAGATTCCTTAAGAAGATTCACTATGCTCTGATATTTTAGTTTTTCTTCAGATTTCCCTTAAATTAAGAAATAAGGCAGAGTTTATTGAATCTAGTCTGCTAAGGAAACAAAAGAAATCATCACCTTTTAGCTGACACAAATTTCTCACTTAATAGTTGGTGACATTGAGCACGTATTTTGCTTCAGGCCAGAAAAAAGCGTAATATATCATAAGACATTAACACATTAAGCACAGGTGGAGAAGAAATGCAGTTAACCACATGCAAAGTTAGACAAAGATGCACAATGTCCACCTGGTTCAAAGAACACACCCTGGACTTAAAAGAAGCTTCTCCAAGTCATGTATCTGTACAATTTGGAGGGACTTGACACAAAGAGTCTCAACACCACTGGTGGTTACTTATATCCTATGCTCCCACAGGCCAGACATCCAGCTCAAGTGCTTGTCTGGGTTCATGGGCCTTGAGACTGATTTCCAGAGGCCACCATGCTGGTTGCACCATGTACACAGTGCCTGTTCAGAGATGCATGTATGCCTCTTTCCTTTTTCAACTCCTTGCCATCAGTATCTGTTACTGCTTATCATACAGAGTGGGGACATTGGAAGCATGTGAGTCACCACAAGGGTCCCCATCCCACAGAACACCTGGGAAGTTTGCAGTTTACTGGCTGATACTGGTAACATGGTCCTATATCACTGCTTGAAAAGAAAAAAACAAAACAAAAAATCAAATCAAACTTCTTAAAACTATTTGCAATTATGTAAGAGCAATACAGGCTTGCTGCCCAGACTCTCAGATACCCTGAGACGCTCAGCTGGAATGAAGGAAACTCTCCCACGGGAACAGTTTTATCAGACAGAAGTTAACTATCACAGCAGAAAGCAGCAACAGCATTTCACAAACCAGCAAGAGAATATGACCTACTAAACTACAGATGGAGTGGGAGAATCTGAGACTGAGATCTGGGGTTGCTTTAACTCCACAGGATTTTTGCAGCCCCTCTCTACACATGTGACGGATCATTTTGGTTATGAGACAGAGGAAGAAAGGAACTTCCAGGTCGCAGAGTAGTTTTTACCTGCTTATAATCTCTGGGAAGCAAGTCACACCTGTCTAAACACATTCCTATAGAGTATTATCGGTGTTTGGAAGAAATGATCTTTTGATTTTATTAGTAAAGCTTTGAATTAAGAAGTATGAGTAAAGAGCCTTTGTCACCTGTTTGATTCAGAACCAGAAGAGAGTGAAGTAAACAGCACATGACAATTGCTTCAAGGGCGATTTCCGCATGCATCATCCCAGTTCCTATCGCCAAAGGATACTACTGCTTCCCTACTCAGCCAAATATCAATGACATTTATTGTAGGATTATTAACATGGGCATGGGGTCAGTAACAATTCCTAGAAAAGTGACTGAAGAGATTTCTTCATTTACACAATTGATTTTTTCAGGCCAATTAAGCAGCATGAACATGAGGCCCACTGTTAACTATGTTAAATTTGTGCAAACACAAAGTGTAAATGAATGTTAATGAAAAGAAATCAAGTCCTGCTTCAAATCTTGTTTAATCAAGGATCACTACTGATGTACTTTTTACTGGGCGTTCCTGTGCAAATCAAGTCCATGCGTGTGCATGCTGTAGGCAACATGCTTCTCAACAGAGAGGTTCCCATTCGCTTCTCCTGCCATTACAAGTGGACATCAACATTTGCTTGGCTTCCCATCAATGCCATTCCCAGCCAAAGGAAACACGAGGAAGCAGGTAAATCTATTCTGCTGTGATTCTTAGTAGAAAGGGTGAAGGGAATATTCTCCCTGAAGGTACTCCTTCTCCCTGAAGATGGTAACTGTTTGACACCTGAGCTGGCATTCAAATACATCTCTTTGGCAACTTTAAACATGTCTTATTTTATATTGTAAGAAACTTCAAAGTATCGTTTTACTGCCAGAAGACATGACTGCTGTATTACTGACTGCTGTGTTATGTCAGTCACCGTGTTGGGTGGTTATTAACAGATGGATGGCACAGCTTGCAAGGCTGGCTAATGAAACTTCCCACAAGCCATGAATAAGCAATGAACTTTCTGCAGCTAGAAATGTTCAATACTCTGTACTTGTAAGTAGCTCCAATGCCCAGGGCTCCCCTGCAGCTATCCCTATCTTGTGGAGGACATGGAGGGCAGAACACCGAGGGGAGAAAAATCCTCCAAAATGAACCAAAAAGATCCTTTCAAAGAGTTCTTTCTTGAAGTCTGAGAAGACATTTTTAGCAGACGAATACACTCAATGAAGACATTTTCCCAGTAGGGCAATGCTCTGTTTGTGGAGCAGTAACAAAAAAACTTTTTCCATAATTCTGAGTATAGATGGCAGGAAAGGCTTGGTATATTTTAATTCCTACTGAGGACAATACCCTGTCTATTGATGTCCACACATAATAACACCTTAAACGCTTTTGTCCTCATTGCCTTTACATCCATGGTAAGCAAGAGCTGGATGACTGAGAAATATTACTAGCTAAATGTTTTTCTTATATATAAGTATATAGGGGGCTTGGAGGAGAAAGGGAGGAAGATAGGAAGGGTTTTACACTCCATTTCTATGCACCCATAAGCTAAAGGTCAAGGCATGAGCAAATCAGACACTCTTTTACATCTAATTAAATTGACAGAAGAAAAATAGACCTTTAGCAAAAACAGATGTAATAAATAGCCTGCAGAACACAAAAAATGTCCTCAACACTGAACACGAGATTTTATGGAGCATGGTCTTTGGCTGCTAAGAGACTGAAAAGACAGTATTGGGCTTGTCAGTCATTGTGCTGGGAAGCAACAAATGAAGTTCAAGAATCACCTCAACTACAATCTGTTTCAGATTTACCATGGCTGATGAGGGTTACCGGAAGGTTATCATATCCCTTGCACATGATATATTTAAAGTAGTAACTTTTTTTTGTTAAAAGGAGCTTTTCATCTAACCAACAGTAATGCAATAACTCATACACTTTAAATAACTTCAAACTTCTCACTGTTAAAAACATCAATTTGTCCTCTAAAACCACATGTGTTAACCTTGTGTCCATCACAGTTGTTCTGTTATCAGTGGAGTACTCAGAGTCTGGATGGCTGGTCATATGATGGGGGCTATGTCTTACACTGACTGAAGAAACCTATTTTTCCTTGTTTTCCATGAAAAGATCAATGGGTCTAAATTGTCAAATACTGCTGTATCACGACCAGCCCCTCAATGTCCCCANTTATCTCGCCCTGACGGCAACAGTCTGGAAGCACTACATTTCAACAAAAATTTCCAGACCAAAGGGAAAGAATCAAGATTCCCTTTTTCAGCACATTAATAATAATCTGAAGAAATCTTGCATAAATGCTATGGAGAACTCCATCCTTTTCACCTTCTTTGTAAAGACAGGGCCACCAAAGCCTGCTGACTGAACTGCAGGCTAGAGAAATAGGTAAGCATACAGCATTAAGCAAGGCAGTGGGTTTTACAGAGTCACTGAAGCAAATTCTGATGTTGTAAAAATCGGGAATTCTGTATCTGCAAGTAAGAAGAAAATGATCTGCATACTTGATGGAGAAATACATACAGTATTTTTGTATGTATATATCATGTATGTATCATGTCCAGACACCAGACTACAAGAACAGCACTTAGGAAAGCTCCTTCCAGGAATGGAGGCCTGCAGGTAATCCAGGGGACTGTGGAGGGTAATCAGTCAGTTTTGTAACTAGCTGACGTGATGGGGAGTGCATAATGCTGTCGTTTAAACCTGCTTGCTCTGGACACGATGGTTATTTCAGATTCATATCTAATATTACATGCTTTTTATAGAGAATTACGTGTTGTCTCTGCAAATTTAGGCCAATCTTTCTTGCATCTGATCAGCTGGAATACTGAACTGTGTTGTGACTCTTCAGAAAGCATAAATCCCTGTTTTATTTTCTCCCTCTCCCTGCATAAATGTAATTCATATTCAGATTTCACATGGTTCAGCTGCAGCCTGGTGATAGTTAAACTTTTTCCTACCCACATCTGACTTTCAACAATTTATTAACTTTAAGTACTGAAAGGCAATGTTCTGCAGCATATTGTATTTTTTGATTTTGAAAATTATGTTTATTTAATGAAATAAGGCTAGTTGCATATAATTTCATTTTTGTTCTTGGGTAAGTCTTTATCTGTCATGTCTCATTAGAGTTTATACATCCAGGTAATTACAAAGCCCAGAAAGTGGAAGGCTAGACAGAAGATGCTTACACAGTATGAACAGTGACTGCAAGATTCTGCCTCCAGTCACTGTACACAAACACAGTTCATCAACCCTTGCTCAGGGCCCTTAAACAGCAGTAAGGGAAACAAGCCAACCTGTTTCCACTAATTCCAATAGCTGGATGCATATTTTCTACCTCAAACTTTAATCTCTAATACTTTTATACTTATAAACTGAGCTGTGCTATGAGCTGCTGCAAGAAAAAATGAAGGTGGTTGTCCCGCTCTGCTCTGCACTGGTGTAGCCTCACCTTAAATATTGTGTGTGAGTTTGGTCACTTCAATATAAGAAGGACACTAAGCTCTTAGAGAGTG
>VYZS01079826.1:0-18392 GCA_013400695.1 Neodrepanis coruscans | reverse complement strand
GGGGGGGGGGGGAAAAGGGTTGTTCCCCCCCCCCCCCGCCCGCCGGCCCGCGCAGCAGGAACAGAGACCGTTTTTACTTTTGGTTTTAACCCTATGACATAATCCTTTTTAATATTCCACTTCATACCAGAGAGGATTTAATTGTTTCTTAAATGGCTCTAAAGCCTCTGAATGAGCAAAACCTGTCTAGCAGAGCAGACATTTATTTGAAAAAATCTTTGTAATAAATATTGATCTGTCGTAGCCGTAGATCATTCTGGAGTCACGGCAATCTCTCCTTGTCTAATTAAATTGTGATAATATGAAAATGCAGTCCAAGGCCATAAGGCACTACAGATCTGAGGGAATGAATTCCACCAGGTCATAATGCATACGGCAGCAATTTAAATTCCCTTCCACATCTTCGGCCTCACATTCTTCTAACTGACCCTCAGCCACGAGATAAGCAGCCATACAGATGGGAGGATGACACAATAGGTGACAAAAGGCAAAAGACTACTCCTTGCCTCTTCTTTTCCCCCAGGATTTGAAGGTTGTGTCAGTCACTAAGTCAAATTCGGAGGCATAATCAAAACGTCATTTAATTCACCTTAAAGTTAGGCATTCTAACTTTTAGCCTGTAAACATTCCCAGATTTAGGACTGGCGAAAATGTTTTAGCAATCACAAAACACACATTTCCGCAGCCATGTGGCAGCACTTAAAAACGTTTCACTCCCACTTGACATGGAGCTTTGTTAGAGACAGCAGAAAATATTTCACCAGCTTGGCTTACACTTTGTACAGACACTCAGGTTCCCACAGAGGTTTAAGTCTAATGAAGTCAGAGGATTTATTGCCAACTCCAGCACTGTACAGACTTGCAAGGAAACCATAGGAGAGAATTGCTAGGTTTTATTTCAAGTGGTGCCACGGCAACCCAGCAGTGTTGCATGCTATTAGATGTGGAAACCTGTTACAAACCATCGTTGCCCATAGCTACTTCCCTCAAACTGTCTATACATGGGATCTACTAATTGCAATACTTCAACAGCACTCCAATGCTGCCCCTAACGTATAACAGGGTAGACCTGGAGAGACCCTCCTGTTTTCAGGAAGATTCCCCTTATTTTATAGTTATTCAAAGCAGAATTTGTCAAAGTGTTTTGGTAATCACAACGTAAGGTAAACTGCTGGCTGTGGGGTTTGGGGTGGTTTGTGGTTTGGTTTCTTGTTTTGGGTTTTTTGGATTTTTTTTTTTTTTGTTTGTTTGGATTGGTTTTTTGTTTGTTTCTTTTTTAAATAAGTGGTAACAGACAGCTGCTTCCAATGAGCACCCAAAGCCCTGCTTCTCCCCCACAACTAAATCAACTGAAAAGTATTTGATTATTTATTTACCAGTATTTGCACATATAAGAAGATCTTACCCATGCAGATGTATGCAGGTGTTCAGTTTCATGAAAAGGTCCTCACATTTGTTGTGGGTTTTTTAACACAGCTCAGAAATCTGAAAGAGTTACACCATTTTGCGAAGGGCTAATCTCAGCTTTTCATCTTTACTGTTATTTTTAAATCAATTTGAGTGATCCCTGTAGTGCCTACTTTTTAGCATCTGGCTAGTAGCTTACTCAAAGAGAGCTGGTGGCCTCATTTTGAATTTTAATGAAGACCACGCTGCATAAATCACTGATGTCAAATTCCCTACTGGCACACTTGGCAGAGCAGTCCTCAATCATAAGCTGAAGCAAGACAAAAAGAACTAAATGCCATTACATTACTGCAGCTTAGTAATCCAGACCACGGGTTGTCTTCAGCATCTGACTGTGACTGCGAGTCTTTACATAGTTGAAGGGCAAAGTTAAGGAGTAAAATTCAAGTTGCTTGATCTTGATCATGTCACTTAGAATGACATGCTGGGGTTTCTTCCCATCTCTAGGAAAGCCAAATGCCACACCGGAACTTAACTTGTATGAACAAAATGAACAACTATTTTTTTAACAGCCAAGACTGAATTGCCTTGTCAAACTATATGCTACTGTATTCCTATATTCTTAACACACAGTCATAGCACATACTGAGACGTGGGGAAAAAAATTATATACTAAACTTGACAAGTGAGTCAGGCTCTACTTGCTTAGGTCTTAGGTTTTTTATTCCATGTTGTGCTCTAAATTCAGGATGGGAGAGGGTTAACCCCAGGGAAGTGGAGAGATGCACTACTGTAGGTTTTGGTCTGGTTTATACTGCAGTTTCAAAATAGGGGAAACTCAGATCTATTAGAGACATCCTAAAAATACAGAGAATGAATGATCTGTAAGGCTGATTTTCTTATCTATATCTATGGATGTGTTAATTTATGCACAAATATAGCTGGATGGTTAATGATCTTGCTTTTCTCCCTACTGGCTCTGCAGAGTTAACATATTGTTAATCATTTTCATAAAATGATCACTATCTGTGGTCTTCAAACTAAGAGAGCTTTTGCTCTGCATGAACTATACTCTGCTTTTCCTCCACTGGCAGTAAGAGATCTGAAGTTTGCTAACCTCATTTCACATTGAGGATTTTTCTTTCACAGTCAACAGACCTGAAGTCTCTGAAATTTAAACTCCAAGCTAGATCTCAGGGCAAAATAGAAACATATGTCCCACGTTAAGAACTAAGATCTACGAATATTATAGAAGTATCTATCCTGACTGTAGTATGTGGTCATTTGCTGCATGGCAGTGACGATGGGTACTGCAAATGCCATCTACTGGCAAAAAAAGCACAAGGGAGCATAATTCCATGGCAGAGAACTTCCAAAACATGATGTGGATTTTTAGTGTGTTTGGGGGTTTTTTAATTAATTTGAGGTTTTTCAATAAGGTAGCTTTACCTGCATGTTGTGATGCCAAATTTTATGTAGAAACTTCAGTGAGAATGCATTTTGAACAGGAGGAGTCTTTTTACACCGTAATTTTGTACTGAAAAAGGTTAACATTTCAAAACAATAAAATTTCAAAGACATCAGGAATGATGAAAAAATATGAATAGCTCTGCAAGACGAAGATTGCTTGTACTTTCCTATTCTTCTGGAGGGGAAGCTTTATGAGGCACAGCTTGGTTTGTTCAGCCTGAAGAAGAGGAGAGTGAAGGGAGACCTCATTGAAGTTACAAACTCCTTGAGAGGGCAAGTGGAGGGGCAGGCACCAATCTATCTCTTCACTCTCATGATCAGTGACAAGACTTGAATGGCATGAAGTTGAGTCGGGCGAGGTTTAGGTTGGATATCAGGAAAAGATTTTTTACCAAGAGAATGATTGGGCACTGGAACAGGCTCCCCAGGGAAGTGGTCATAGCACCAAGCCTGACAGAGTTCAAGAAGCATTTGGATTATACTCTCAGGCACATGGTGTGATTCTTTTGGTGTCCTGTGAAGGGCCAGGAGATGGACTCGATGATCCTGATGAGTCACTTCCAATTCAGCTTCTTCTGATTCTTGCATTTCACAGGATGTCAGAAATTACTATCAGGATTTTTTTAAATATTTAGTGAGAATACCTCTGAGACTAAAAATTAAAAAAAAAATCAAACTCAACAGTGAATCTCCTTGCGATTGTGCAGATACAACAACTGTGAATTCAAGTTTTATGTGGCCATTTGTCATTTTAATACAAATAGTGGACAATATCTGTCCTGTTAACTCCACTCTTACAAAACAGTGACTATCCTCACAGTACTACAGCAAGGCAGATCCACAGAAGCTACACCTCAGTTGGTTTCAGAACTGTCTCCTTGGTTTCAAAACATTTTTCCTCCCCTCAATGATTACTGATGAAATGTTTTACTGTGTCCAGTCCACAGCCAACAAACAACCAATTTACCTAGACTATCTAAGAAAAAACAATTGCCCTAGTATTTTCTGAAAGTGTCCCATCTTTACAAGCGAGTCACAAACATGGGATAGTCCAGGGAGTAACATTTGACGGGGTTCAGCAAGGACCTTGGTCTAAATCTAATTTGATTATGGCTTAGGTTAGGTTAACAATCACTGAAAAAGAGACATCAATCTGCTCAAAAGTACGACCAACGAAGAAGCTGAAAGTGACAGATGTTGCCTCTAACATATTTAATAGCAGAGGGAAGATAAACATGACAGAAAAGGCTACAAAACATTTGTGAGCAGAGTCATCCTTGACCACAGCTTTTCCTAAATTCATCTCTTAAAAAGTAAACATGTATTAGTTGTCAGCTGTGGTATGACTCCAAGAAAGGTAGCAAGCCTGGAAGTGCCAATACTGAGAAGATACTATTCACATTTTACCACTAAATTACTACAACTTATCACAGTAAGTAGGAAGTTACCATGTATAGGAAGACTCGAGGATGAACAACATAGGTAAAGGAAAAAAAGGGTCATCTAGGATGAGCACAAGCTGAAGTCTTGAAAACAACCTCTAATGTGAAAACTCAGCATTTCACTCATTTCAGGAAAGCAGAAGGGAGCACGATACAATGTTTAACATAAGCTCAAGAAATTAAAAAACAAAACAAAACAAAACAAAAAACAGGGAAATGGGACAACCAATTTTGAATACTTTAGTATGACAGAAAAAAAAGCAGGGATGCCGAAGCTGTCTCTGAAACATGGCAGTACAGCCCTCCTAACTCAGAGCTGTGGTGAAGCTAAATACTGATATGGTCCTGATAGTCTCCTGAAACATCCATCATTGACAAGATCATTCTGCTCTGGGAGGCTGAAGTCTGGGGCTGAACCTGCACGGGGCTACACTGTACAGGGTAAGAGGTACCAGCCCATCTGCAGGTGTCAGGATAGGTCTAAAAAGGGCTGCCTTGCACCACCACTCTTTCACCTCCTACAGTGAAGGAAAGCTCTTAGGGTGGCTCCTTCTTTTAACACCATTCCTGGGGTTTTTTTGTAACTACAAATCAAAACAAGAGGGAAAAAGCACTAACTGCCAAGACTGGAATATTGCTCTGTGCTCAATATATCACACTATCATTCTCCTGGAGAGCAGCAGACACCACGTTAAAAACTCATTTGATCATCAGAACATTCTAGGAACATCTGAAAGGTACATGAGGAGACAGGCAAATTCATAGATGCCCAGTTGTCACCAACACCAGTGGCGAAACAGACTCCAGTTAGAAATGGACTGAAAGCGGGAGCGACATCAACTCAGCCAATATGTAGTGTGCTGCGTGAAACTCAAAAAAGTAGAAACTCATAAGATAAAGTAAATCGGTACATTTTTCTAGATTCTCTGCAAGAAACTGATTCCTTGGCCCAGGATTTGCTTTCAGTTTAAAGCAATTTAATTCCAAAGGAAGCACACAGGCCATGTAACAGTCCAGAAGTCAAAACAATACCTTTTTGGGTAAGCATAGCTCTAACACATGATTGTATTATACTGTCAACTGACTGAATACTAAGTCTGTACTGTTCAAGGAAATATGAATGCCTTGCATCACCCCTTTCTTGCAATTACTGCCTATAAATGGCTGCAGATAACCCACAACCCACACCAATCAGCACAGCCCAGTTTCCCTCAACAGCTCCTAACAGATTAATACTACCAGATCCCCCTATTCAACACAAAATGAGAATGTTGCCAAGATCTCCCTCCACACGATAACCCCTTATTTGACACACAACAACATTATTCAACTAAAGCTGAAGACAAAATGTGATTCTCGTTACAATTACAGGCTTTAATAGGTACAGGGTTGTTAGGCACAAAGCAATTATTCACACTAGGGACTCTTCAGGAATACAATTGGTGCAGCCAAACTATTTATGTAGTTGAGATGGCATATGATCATGAGCTATGATCAAAGAAGCCAATCCCTACTTTTTAACATCTTGCTTAAATGATACACCACCTGGATTTCTTTTTGGTGACTGAATGTCTTTCATGTGTTATGCTGAAAGGTGACATGTTTTTTCATCTGATTCAGCAATTCACATTGTAGAACACAATATGAAACAAATGAAATAACATTTCAAGTTGTTTGGTTTTTTTTAATATAGAGTGGATTGAAATGTGAAATGAATGAAATTATTAAAAAAGTAGATATGAAGATTAAAATGTATCATGTTGCTTAGAAATGTTAAAAGCCTAATCAGTATTGGAAAATATTTAAGTCTTCCATGTCTAATGAATTTTTAGAATTATTGCAGCTAATAATGATAGGTTTGAAAAAATCAATAGCACTACACAAATTATTGCGAGTAACACTATTAAATTATTAGTTTGCAACAAGCATTAAGTCTTATTCTGAGATACCTGAAAGCTTGCCTTTTGTAGCTATTTAAAGTATGGTCACATAGAAAATATTATCTTCTTTTTTTTTTTTTAATTTGCTCAAGTGCCATACAAATTCTGGAAGACCAGAAAAACCTCAGACACACGGTGAGGATAAGAAAGGATGCTGGGTGATCACAATACCCATGACAGGATGTGCAATGGATATTCCAAAGCCTTGAGATCAGAAACAAGATCCCTCTAGTTGGACTCTCTTAGCGCTCTGTGAAATGTTATTCATTCCATTTATTTCCCAGAGGTTCAGCAATGGTGCCAGCAAAAAAAACATGACATGAACACAAAAAAACAAACAAAAAAAAGATGAAAGCAAGGCTTCCCTCCTCCCTGTTTTAGTATTTTTCTAGTCTGTCTTACTTGACCCATGACAGTTCTCCTTAATATAATTTCCTCACACTTACAGTGATCCAAGAAACTTCAGTTCTTTCCTAATGGTTTTTTGAAAGGCCTTATCCAAGACTGCAGTACTGCTCTGGTTAATGGATACAGATATAAATGATAAGAAACAACCCTTCTAGAAGACTTTACTCACAGCAGTCAGTGTTTTGGATTGGAACCTAGAACAGTGTTGTTAACATACCATTGTTCTTACTACTGCTGAGGAGTGCCCACACAGCATCAAGCCTTTCTTTTGCCCCACTCCACCCACCAGTAAATAAGACAGGAGTGGACATGAATTTGAGAGAAGACATGGCTGTGACAGCTAACCCAAGCTGGCCAAATGGATGTTCCATACCAAGTAATATCATGATCTGCAACAAAAACTGGAATAGAGGATGATGAGGATTTTTAATTACCATGACGGTGGGTGTTCAGAGAATGGCCGAGCATTAGTCTGCCTGTGTGAGGTGCTGAACAATCTCCTTCACTATGCTTTTTGGTTTGTTTTTGGCTTTGGTTGGGGTTTTTTTTGTTTTGTCTTTTTTTCCTTCACCTATTAATTCACCTTTATATGGACCCATGAGTTTTCTTCCTTTTCCTCCTTCCAGTCTCTCATGGGTGCAGGGGATACTCAATACACCACAAAGAACTTGCAAGACCTGAAAAAGTTTATTTGTGACTCAGGACATAGGAGCCAAAGCTGGTATCAGTCTTTTCTTCAGAGGGGTTACAGAACTGCCATAAAACTCATACAGCTTCCAAAAGCTGCCTTTGGCAATGAGGAATTGACTTCCAGGTGACTGTCCCCACAGCTCATTAGAATCACTCAGAGATTACACAGCCTAAGAATATGGCTAATCTTATTGGAAATTTTTTTACTTATTTATTTTAAATAAAACCCCAAGCTTTCCAGAGTTCTGATGGGCACATCGTCCCACATACAACTGTGCAGAAGACAAAAGCATAAGGCACAAGCTAGTGACTTACTTCATAATTATAGACAAGTTTTCAAGTACCAGAATACATAAAATTGCAACTAAAACTCACATAAATGTTTCTGAATTGGTTATTATTTTAATGCATTTTTTTACACTTCATATTCTGTTGTATCGGCAGCTAGTTTTGAATCAAACAGACTACATTCCAACACATTGAAAAGCCAGGAACTAGAATAGTCGTGTTCTTATACACAGGAGTCTGTGCTGAAAATCCCGGTCACCAGGAGAATGGCTTTTCTTCTCAGCTCTAGGAATAGATTGCTGTCAGCAACTACAAGCCAAAACTAACCATCTTGTCTTTCTGGTTGGACCGTCTGGCTGTTTGATGCAAAAGCATCAAACTTTCTATTTGTGACTATTACTGATTAAAGTGCTTAACTTCCCTACCAACTCATAGTGACTGTGAGGTACTGTGGGATACTCCCTGCAGTCTACAGTCAGGATCAGCTGGATTTGCAGCCTGCACTAATGCATCTCTTGCATCTGTCTCTACAAGGCAGATGACAGCAGGAGCTCTTCATGCTGTTGCACGGCTGACAGCAGCCACTGTGGCAACTCCCATTCTACAGTCAGCAACAGTGGTAAACGTGCTTTCTACTCAGTTAAGAGAAAGAGTGTCTTAACTCTTCTTACCTGGGTCAGGTCATATTTCTGGATACAGTGGTATGCAGTCCACTGCAGTAAAGTAACAGTTTTGTCTGGCAAGAAAGAAGTTAAAATGTTCACTTTCTATGTCATTATGTGATAATTTGGTCCCTGTTATACCTTCAAAATACTAGATAGTATTTTCTCTAACCAAAATCCAATCCAGTTATTTCAGTGGCCTTCAGATCAAGTCTCTTCTCATTACAAAGTCCAGTTAAAACATTTAATGTTTCTTTAAAGTAACTGACAAACTAGATAAGAAAGTAAAAGAAAATATAGACAATTAACACAGATAAGTCTTAACAAAATTAAGAGAAAGAAACATCTTGGAAAAATGTTGCACATGACAAATAGAAATTAGATTTAAAAAGCAGCAATGATAGTCCGGTTGTACATTTATTATAAATCCATGATGGAAGAGATGAGAGGTAGGTCATCTAAATGATAGTGGGCAGGGATCAAAAATAAAATATTGTTGAAATTTTCAGCCTCAGAAATCCCACATAGACAAAAATGTTAGGAAAGAAAGATTGAGGAGTCTCACAAGAGACAAATTAGAATTCTAATTCTGTAAGATAACTCTTAACAAAATAACCTTTGTGAATATACCATAACGTATGATTAATTATCATTCTAATATAGAGGAATGGGGATTCAAATTTCACAATGAGGTTAAAATTCTATCCCATACCTCTGGTAGCTGCCTCACATAGGTCAAAAACCTGTTCCCATAAACTGCAGGCTATTCTGAGACCACGGAACTCATTCTATACACAAGTATATACAAGGCGTTTAAAAATAACTTCTCAGTAATTTTGCTGATTCATGCTAACAGCTTAGCATCAGCAGGTACTGGTGTTTTGGCAGCAAAGTAAATTCATGCTAATTTTCTTTCAGATCTTGCCTAAAAAAAGCAGCAATGGAAGTCAATGCCAGAGTGATTATCACATAAATGCAACAACCTACTCACTCGAAAAAAAATTATAAAGTCACTTCATCAGTCTACCTCTGGAATTTTGATTACTACTAAGAGCAGAAGGTTTTGACAATTTCTGTATATATGCTGTTACATTTTAATTGTCTCCTGAACCACCAAAATTCTAGCATCCCCCCATCAAAAGCTCTTGAGCAGTTCAGAGCACTGCATGTGGTCCCCAGCCAAGAGCCTCCACAAGGACCCAGGGGCACCCTACCCTTCTGCTGCAGGGCAGCCCCACTGATGCAGCCCTGGACCACCGGCAGCTGCAGGTCATCCTGCAGGGACATCATTTACACGACTGCAGCATGAGTCAGCTCAATTCACTTTTCAAGTCCTCGTCCACCTCCATTTTCTTTCTTCCGAGGCACAAATACTTAGGGACACAAAACAAGTCTACTAGCCAATTAAATTAGCAACTCAAAATGTATAAGGAGCTAAAATTACTCCGCTCAATAGACATTTCAGCTATCACAGTCTCTAATATCTGAAGAATCGTATTTATAGCATGTTTCTAAATGTGCACACCAGACTACTTGAAATCTTCAGCAAAATTTATTCCTAGACACTTAGTGATGGTACTCTGAGAGCACCTGAGAAATCTGGTTTTGACTTTTTGTCTCTCATTTTAAATGATAGATCTTGCTGAAGTACCTTTGTCCTCTGACTTGATGAATTTTGACAAACTGCAGTTTTCAGTAAATCAGCATTAAAACCATGCCCTTAAGGACTTTTTCAATGGCTCCATAAGTTCACATTGCAAGTTACTAGGTGCTAGGTTAACTGGGTTTAGATATGCTTTCACAAAGGCAATGGAACTATACACCATTTTGGCAAAATATGGAGCCATGGCCACTGATGACCAAAATTCCCAATCCAAATATTCTCCACAGGTCACTAGGAGTCCTAAACAGTAACTTTTGAAATGTAGCTTTCAGAATAGAGGTTTTTAAGGCTTTTGGGGATAATGACAGTTTCAGAGAACAATAAGCTTTCTCTAGGAAGCCTGAAGGATGCAAGGCCACTGCTGCTGATGATGCAGGTGGCTGCCAAACGGAAATCGAACACATCTTGTACTTTGCCAAGGCCTGCCCTGGCTGCAGGCAGGCTGGCAATAATAAAGTCTTAGGCACAGGTAAGGACTCACTTAAGTCAGCAGTCTTACAGGTAACAGGAGGAAACACATATACATGTTCTTAGTAACCATAGGAAAAAGTAAAAAGATTGAGCAGTATTTATTAGAAGGTTAGTGATGACTAGCTACTGAACAACTATTCAAATTAAATGGATTTCCTCTAGACAAGGGCTTGAATATGCACCAATGCAACAGTCAAATGTTCCCAGGTAGAAACAGGGAGACAAAACAGGAATGTGGAAGTCTTACAGAACAGCCCCCAATTGCTTCGTGCTCCCCCACCTCTAAACCCTTTTACTAAGTCTTTTGTGAAGCTGCTTTATGCAGCTGAAACTTTCTAATTAATTGAGAAAAGATTAGTAGGTACAGCTGCAATTTCAATGAAGCTCTTTCCAAGAGCTCCACTCCACTTGCTCTGCCTCACTACCAAATGCACAGTTCTTTTTCCAGCTTCTACATGTTATGATTGTTTGCTTTTTTGTCCTTTTGATATTAACATAAGATGGACATTTTCAGTATATGACAGAGAAAACACATGCACCACTGGAGTGCCCCTTTAAAGTTCTGTTGTCTCAGCAACCACTTAATTAGTTGTGGTACTCATTTTTCACCAGCACCTGACAGTATCTCTCCAAGAGTTATTATTAAGGAGTCTGCTAACTCAGCTGCTTTACAAGATATCAGAAAAGATCTGCTGGCATTTCCAGTCTGAATCCTATTTTTCAGGAGTCATAAATCACCCACAAATTGCCCAACAGTTGAATACAATGTACACAAACACCACTATCAGAACCAAATCCCTTGAAAAGAACATAAAAAGCGTGTTCGAATCCAGTCACGTTCCCTGTAGTATCAGTATGTACATTGCTATTCACTGCATATGGAGAAGGATTAGACTTTAAATTCTTTAAGTGAAAACACAGGATTGCTTTGACAGACAAAATCTTTTGTCTTTCCTTTGACATCACAGGCATACAGCATGAGGACAGAACCAGCCTCATTTTCTCCAAGCTTCCTTTGGTGATAGAGTCCTAGCCTTCACACCGTTGCTGTGTGTATCCTCGAGCTGTTCTGAAAGGCGTATGAGCATGTACTGAGCCAGCACTGCAATTATCATAATTAAACGTGATAATCAGGTTTCAGTCAGCACTCAGACCTGACTACACTAGGAGGTTCTCAAGAGTAAACTGTCCCTATACGCAAGTCACACAAAGACTTCAGTCTCAAAGGATTGAGAAAAAGGCTGTTTAATTACATTTGACAGACAACACCATCATCTTTGATGAAGGCCTTCCTGGAAAAAAGGTCACCCAGTTAACTAAATTCCACAGAATTTTTAAGTTTGAGATCATAATGGAATACATACTTACAATTATCTCTTTGGTATGAAAGTTGAATACCCAGAATTCAACATTTGGGTGCTCTAACAGAAATCAAACATTCTGAACCCTTATTAAAAAATGGCAACAAAAACTCTTCTCTCTGCCAAACAGTAGAGAGTACACAAAGGAGCCTTACGTTCCTTTCAGCATCAGAGAATAGAAGAGAAATTAAAATAAATGATCCTCTGATCTGTACAATGGTATTCTCAAGATGCAAGTGGACTTCTCTATAAAATTTTAGACAAGAAGTTGGCTTTATGCCTGTACATTGCCTTTACTCATGTTTCAGGCTCCCTTAATTCTTTCTGTACACAGATTTTGGCAGGTTTTTTGTTTATAGATTTGAATGATGAAAAACACATTTATTTCATCGTGTCAGAGATGCTGATGAATTCCAGTCACATGCAATTAAGCTGTAATTCAACACAATGACAGACCAAACAGCCAAGTCTAGACAAACAAGGAGAAAAAAAATCAACAAAAAATACAATTTCTAGAGAAAAAATCCAATACAATTCTGTATTCTTTCTGTAGAAAAGGAGATGCATAATTTTATTTATCATATGAAAGCATTTATTTTATTTTCATTCATGTAGTAGTATCAGACAAGACAGTAAAAATATTAGACATGCAATATTTTTGCTCAAGGAGAAACAGTATCTTTTTGCCTCCCTGAAGTTTAAAAGTGAAACACATACTGATTAAAAATGTGATGCACTGCATTCCTTAAAAACAAATGCCTCCTTTTTCATTACTTAAGAGATAGCCCTGAACCTGGAATCTGCAACGCTGGTCATTACTAGGTTGTACGAGTCAACATGCATATGGCCACAGTGATTTCACCAATGAGAGCAAACCCTACTACTCTTTGAAGGTCACATATTTTCAGATGAGAACGCTGATTAATTTTATCCATACTCACTCAGTGTTTGGTTAGAGTAATGAGAGCTTATAAAACTTACTTGATTCCCATACAACCAGAACAAAACCAAATTTTACACCTCACAAAACTAGAAAACAAATGTTTCACTTTATTGTATGAATTCTCTACAGTAAGGACAGGCTTGAAAAAAAGGCACCAGAAGAGCCCTATAAATTTCTGATTTCCTCATACAAGCTAAAGAAAGTTCCTGTGAGTGAAGGCAGACTCACTACAACTCAGCTTTTCATACCAAGAAAAAGTCAAAAGTTCTTTAGGAAGAAACACAGGGTCTGACCTGCACTTGTGCAACAGTTGTGTTGTGCAACAGTTCTGACTCTACTGAAATGGAGACCTAACTTCCCATGTTATTTTTTTTGTATGTACTGTACCTACTACAATAATCCTCAGCAATAAGCTTCAGTCTCTGTAACACAGATATTACATTCGACTGCTCGGCAAAAAGGTGAGTTTTCTTAACTTTAATAAGGCTTTTAATAAAACTAATGGGCCAGGCAATTTCAGAGCGTAACTTATTAGATGTGGTTTTGTACTCACCTCGAACTTCAGGAGAGAATCGAGCTGAATGGCGAGACACAAAAAGTTTCAGTTCTTGATTCAAGTTGCATTCAACTAAGTTGGTGTCCCATGATCGGATTCCTAAAATTCAAAATACAAAACATATCTAGCTTGACACACGACCACTGAAATTTTAATTATGGCTCCATTTGCACTCATGATATTTGCGTATTTTTAAATGCCAAAATCAGCTGCACTTCCTTTCCGGGCACAAAGCTATTTTTTAGAACATGCTTAGTGCTCAGAAGGACTCTGATAGGTATCAGAAAGAGAAAATTTGCCTTTCCAAAGGGCGACCATTCTTTAAGGCCTCAGCTTTGGGTCTGCTGGTCCCACATCCTGGTAGCCACTCTACAGGAAGTTATCAATGTCTCTTACTTCACTTTAAAATAGTAATACACAAGGATACAAAACTGTAAGAGTGAATCATTCAGAGAACACTTTAGTCACACTATACATTACCCTTCTGAGGAAAAAAAAAAAAGAGAGCATCACCTAACATGTTGCTAATTAATATTTAAATATGTATTAAATTGCTGACTTAATTAAAAAAACTTTGAAGCATCCCATATTTTAAATTAAAATTTAAGTGATCTTTTATTTATGATGTGTCAAAACTCTAGTTTTGAGACTTAAAAATACTGTGCTTGATCTTTTCTCTTTTAAAAATTAAAACACACATCTCTGATCCCTACTGGTTTTTCCCCCCAGCCACTTAGAAAGTGAGACACTTGACATGTATATAACCAAAAAATACATGATTCCAAAATATATCTTTAAGGATTGAAATTTGACCAGGTAAAAAAAAAAGCCGTTTCAGCCAAAAGACAAGTTTCTAGTTTTTCCCATACAGTTTTGATGGGTACTGAAAAAAAAACCAAAAAACAACAAACCCAAAAAATCAAAAAAAACTCCCTCAACAAAAACAGAATAACACGTTTTAGATTTTTCTGTATTTTTCCTGTTTTGAAATTGTTCTGGAAAATCTACTAGTTTTAAAAAAATGAGCATGCAATAGCACTATGTAATTCCAGGCACTGTTGCAATTTTGAAAACTAAAATAACACTGATTTTATTTTGTTCTAGAAGAAATCTTTAAATCTACACAAATTAACTG
The DNA here is from genome assembly GCA_013400695.1 of Neodrepanis coruscans. Lineage (NCBI taxonomy): Eukaryota > Metazoa > Chordata > Aves > Passeriformes > Philepittidae > Neodrepanis > Neodrepanis coruscans. The sequence continues at coordinate 3,956 of VYZS01079826.1, read as the reverse complement.
GCAAATATAAAAAGGATTGCTGATCAGGAAGTGTCTGGTGGCCCCCCTCCACATGACCATGCCTTTGCATGAAATCATTGAGTTAAACCACTTTGGAGTTTGACATGGTGCCAATGGTCTGAAGACCATTCTTCAGGTCATGGCCTGAAGAGGTGTGCAGATGACCCCTCAGCATGAGTCTAGTACTAATACTGCTAGTAACTCTGCCAGTGTTTCTGGCTGTGGATGTTACTGTCAACGCTACTCCCCATGCTATATATCCTGTTTCAAGGCACAAGAAACATTGGGACTTAGACTGGCAGAAGCCATGTTGCAGGGCTGAAGGATGAGAAGAAAAAGGAGGAATAGCAGAGAAACCAGATCTGCAGTGCTAGTCTCCCATTCCAGCTCTGAGTAGTAGGTTCTCCATGCAAATATGAACATCTGCATTACAACAGCCTGAAGCCTCTTCAAGGAGAACGCATGCAGGGCTTTTCCTTGTCAGCACCTGAGTACAGGTAGGAGCACACTTACTACTACTAAGCTGCTGCCATTTGAATCTCTAGAAAAATTTGGGTGTTTCATAACGACTTGAGAAAAATAACTGAGCTGTAACGAGTCACCTCCACTTTCTGACTGATGCATCATTGTTCTGAGGCATCAACAGCAAGCTGCTTCTGCAAGTCTCCTTATTTTCTTTTCCCAAAAAACTCTTTGGCCATATGGTGCATTTTTGGGGCAAGTTTTGGCAGACAAATACAGCTCAACGGATTCTAATAACTTCCAGATGTTGGAATATTGGAGAGCAAGAAAGTAAAGATGGTATAATACCATACACACAGCACATATGAAAACTATTATTAAACTAATATTGATCACAAAGCTGAAGTATATTCAATGAATGAGCACTGAACTTCAAGAAGCATGGACATAAAAACTTACTGGCCTATGACACCAAGCTTGTGTGGAGAGACTACAAAGCTTTCTGGAAGTCAGTTAAGCAACATGGACTATGATTCAGCAATGCTGCTAACAACAGGATCTGTCCACCATCCCTAGCTGCTTTTGTCATGAACCCAAATTTACTATAGGGATAAGATTCGGATTAAATGTTGCCAAGAATGCTGAGTCAGGCAATGTCCACATACAGGACTCAACACAAAATAAATAGGGGGGAAAAAAAAGGAGAAAAAAAAAAGCCTACATGCCCTATGCACACAAAGGACTTAGAAGCTGAAGATGGAATTTGGATAGAATATCACAAATTTGCAACTGCATGATTCAGCAGTTTGGATACAAAAACTGTGCATGTACATTATAGATTAGCATAATGTACTAAAGGCATGATAAAACAAACTGAGGTTTTAGGTAGAATGAAAATAAACTTGGAACCAAAATCCAAGGTCAATTCAATGACGTAGATCATTCACAGCATGGACGTAACTGCTGTAAATATGGCTGTACTATTTGTTTCTTTCTGCAGTCTTAGGGGTGCAATGCCACTAGACACAGAACTAATCAGACAGAAGGCAGGGTACACCCAGTAGCATCTGCCAGATCAGTGGAAAAATCTTGAAGCTTTCTTTTCGATCCTTTCTTTTTTCATGGACGGTAGGTTGGAGAACTGTCCCTTTAGCAAATTCACATCCCAAATTTAGTTACTGAAAATGCATCTTGCCATGCTATTCCCACCTCATGACATATTAAGAAATGACTCTGCATTCCACCACATTGCGTAGCATCACGCCACTGATGTGTTATCAGCAGATGTTTTCTTTGACACGTTGCTCTGCAGTTTGGCGCATGAATCCACAGTTTTCAGTGACAGTACTCGGGAAACGTACCAGAGAAGACAGTGAGGCACTTATCAAGAACTCAAATGCATTTAAAGCTCTGTTGAGACCAAAGATTGAAAGAACTGGTTTTTTCCAGACTACAACAGACCTTCCAAAAAGAAAGGTCTTAGCTGAGCCCATATTTGCCCTGTGTACATAGAGCTTCAGACTTCCAGTGTATTCATCCAGAACAATGTACCTCACAATTTCATCAATGATTTTTCCTAGCAGGCAAAAATCTCAGTCGGATGGTCTAATACTAGAAGCAGTAATCCAAAATGATGAATTAAAAGGCCAAAATATTCCTTCTGAACATCTAAACCTGTAAGTGGGTGTTATGCTTAGTGGCAGGAGGTAGCAGCAACTGAGCTATGCAGCAGCAACTGTACAATAGAAGATTCAAGAAGAGACTGAAGAGCATTTCTTCAGAGGAAGGGTAGAAGCTGTTTTTAGGAAAGAAATTTTAATAATTTGCTCTATAACGGTTAACAATTTAATTGAAATGCAGCCAATTCACTTCTGACAAAACAGAAAATAAGCTAGAATTAAGAAAGTGCAATGTTGAAGAGGCTCTGAATGACAAAGCACCTGCCTCAGTACTTCTCCCTAGGAGACAATGGTAGCAATAAAGATGAACTGGTGATGGATAAACTGGTTATCTGAGATGAAATGGCCTTTTAACACAAACAGTCATGAAAAAGAATCCAGAGAAATAGCCAACTATAGCAACAATGGTTGAGAAAGCAACAATAGAGGCAGATGAAGTCCTAGCTGTACTGCTGAACCACACCTACATGACAAGGCTGCTACCAATTCCCTGTTCTGGGAATCCCTCCCGTCTAATAATGGCAGGTTTTTGAAATCTTCGCTTTCTCCAGCCGAGAACAAAAAATACGTGTTATAAAATCAGGTATCAACTGAGTTTAACAAACTGTAGGGTCTGGCAGTAATTTTCTTTCTGCTTCATTCCACTAATACTGCAACTGTTTTTTCCTCTCTCTGCATACACACTGCAATCTGCTTTATGAGAAGCCACAAAGAAAACTTATAAAACTGTTACTTCACTTGCGATACCATCCTTGATCGCTCTTAAAGAAAAGGACAAATAAACGCCGAGTCAGAGCAGTCCGAAGCCAGACAATAACGAGGCTGAGTACTCCGCTTAACAGCCTTGTTCCTCTTACGGGTTTTCTTTATTGGAATATATATACGCGCAGATAGAGCTTGGGGCCTGAAAAATTCTCCAGACGAGAAAAAAGTCTCACCGCCCAAAGTTAGAAACAAAGGCGCGGCTGCACTCCCGCCCGCGCAGCCTCTGCCGCCGAGGGGGAAAACGCCCTGAAGCCCCACCAGTTCTTTCTGGCGGCGAGGAACAAGGCATTGCGGGCGGCAGCCGCCCCGCAGCGCCAGCCCAGCCCATCCACCCCATCCCCAGCCGCCCTTTGTCCGCCCCGGGCTGCCAACGGGACCGCAGTGCGGACCGCGCCACGCCCACCCGCCGGTGTCTCCGGGCAGACGGGATAGGCGGCGGCCACTGCGCTCCCGCCCGGCCCCTCCGCCCAGCGATGGCGGGCAGGGGGCTCGCTGCGGCTCTCTGTAGCCGCCGCTCCGCCGCGCCCGCACCCCGATGGGGTGGGATGGGGAATGCGAGGGGGCCTCCGGGAATGAAGAGCCGGACACCGCGGCTCGGCGGCTGGCGCGGGATGGGTGTCCGGAGAGCGATGCCGGCCGCGCCCAGGGTGGGGCAGGACGCCGGCGGGAGGTGTCGCGCGGCGCTGAGCGCGGCGCCCCGGCTCCCGCCGCCTTACCTTTCTCTGTATTGGCTATGGCTCGCCGCAGGTGCTCCTCGGTCACCAGCTCACCGATGACCACCAGCAGGTAGAACTTGCTGTCCAGGAAGCGGTGGGAGAGGCTGGGCGAGGTGGATGTGGGGTTGGGGATGCTGCAGGAGGGCTCCGAGTCCACTTCCACCACTACGGTGGCCATCGCCTCCGCCCCGCGGCTCCGGGGCGCTGAGGCAGAAGGGCCGCTCAGCGACAGCTCCGCAGGCGGCAGGGAGGGAGTGAAGGCGGGCGGGGAGGCGGCGGCGCTTTTATAAGGAGACGGTGCAGGGCAGGGACCTGCTGAGGAGGAGGAGGAGGA
>VYZS01079825.1:84753-112834 GCA_013400695.1 Neodrepanis coruscans | reverse complement strand
TTCCTAGCCAGGATCCTAAGGGATGGGAATTTCCAGCTCCCTCCACAGCTTCTCTGATTGTCCCAGATTTCATGTTCTTTTCTATGGGAGCAAAAAGCATGTGATGGGAGATGAGTGTCTGGTGCTGGCTTGAGAAGTCTTTGTTGCATCTATTTCTGATCAGAAGCCCTTTTTTTTCCCAGCCAAACTATGGCTCTCTGTGGTCCTTAGAGCAGCCTTTCTACATTGAGCTGGTGCAAGGCAGCAAGGTCAATGCAGATGAGAGAATGAAGGTGGGTACTGATTCACTTTGAGGTTTTGTGCTTTGGTTTTCCCAGTCACATCTGTCTTGTTTGTGTGGTGAGGACAGCAGTGGCTGACAGTGTGTGATCTCACCTGATCCTTTGTGATGCCTCATTCAGCCTTGGGCAGTTTCTGAACTGCAGCACAAGAGGAAAGGGGAACTTGCCAGGCAGCAGCCCAGCATTAGAATCTGCCCTGCCAGAGCTTCTGCAGAGCAAACAGAGCTGCTGCCCTGTGGCAGTGGCATTTTACAGGGGTGTGGAGGGGCAGGGAAGCTGCAAAGAGCAGAGGAGGGGAAATGCAGCTCTAAGAGGAGAATTATGGGAGAGGTGGTGGCTGGCAGTGAAGGCAGAAAGCAGAGCCCTGGGATATGCAGAGTGTTTGCCATGAAGGGGGAGCAGGCAAATGAGGAAAAGAGCAATGGCTTCCCTTTGGGAAAGGAAGCAAACAGGGTGGGAATATATCACACGCCAGCCACATGAAGTGAAAAAATAGAAAAGCTCTTGCTGAAGCTGAGTAAAGGGATAAACTAAAGAACTTAATGTTTCAGTGAATTGGGAAAGACATGGGTGTTGGACACCCTGTCCCAGGGACTGGGTGCCCTGTCCCATTCCTCTCCTAGTCACGTGTCTTTGGCAAACAGGGCAATTCCCTGTGGGTTCATGGTGTTCTCTTATTTCTCTTTCCCTCAGCTGGTGGTGCAAGCAGGTCTCTTCCATGGCAATGAGATGCTGTGCAAGACAGTGTCCAGCTCAGAAGTGAATGTGTGCTCAGAGCCTGTGTGGAAGCAGAGGCTGGATTTTGACATCAACATCTGTGACCTTCCCCGCATGGCCCGGCTCTGCTTTGCCCTCTACGCTGTCATTGAGAAGGCCAAGAAGGCACGTTCCACCAAGAAGAAGTCCAAGAAAGCTGTAAGTAAAGCCAATGTGGGGCTGGGCCAGGTTTGTCAGGGCTGGAGAGCACAGGACACCATTCTGCATCAAGTGCCCTTTGCTTATTCTATTAATAAAAGAGCTTATGGAGTAACAGCCAATAACTTCCTCAACAGGAAGCTGAGGAGTGGCTGCCTGAAAGGAAGGTTGTTTAAATGCAATTTCTTCTCTAGAAAGACCATTAAGAAACATACTCAGCATCTGACAGCACTTAAGAGGAATCACTTGTGTTACTGTCTCTGTGTCGTTGTTCTGCAACTTCCTTGTTTTGTAGTTGAGGTTAAACCATCATCTGTGTTGCATTTTCTTTCTAATAAAGCCTTTCCTGCAAATCCCCCGTGGAGCAAATTAGCAGCTGGGAAGGGGGAATAACTGAGGAATGTAAACACTGGTTATGGCAAAGCTCAAGGTGAGGTAAAATGAAAGTGCAGGTTCTTCGAGGTTACTGTTATTCAGGTGTTGTAAACAACAGGATAGAAAGTGTTAAATCACTTTGGAAGATCTTAACTTGAGATGTAGTGATATTTCTCACTTTTCTTACCTCTATTCCAAAAATTCTAGCCCATTAATGGTCCAGTAACTAAAATTAGATCCAAGTGCAGCCTGTAATTGAATTCCAGTTTTCCCAGAGCTGTAACTTAAACTCACTGCCTTGAGCTCTTTGCATGTGAGAGTTGTCTTTATGAGCAGCAAATGTATTTGTTCCTCTGCAAAGCATTGTTTCTGTGGCCCCAAAAACATTGTTACTGTGCCTTGAAGAGAGGATTAGTCATGTCATCCTTGCCTAGAGTGCAGAGAAATGAGGGCTGATAAATGTGATTACAGAAGATTTTGGTTGCAGTTCTGCTCATTCCCTTTCACTGCTGGGAAGTTCACTGGGCTTTGCTGTGCTGACATCAGTGGGGTTCTCAGGGTTACTGTGCAGTCATGTCTGGGAGCAGCAGACAACTCGTGAATCCTGCTTGTGGGGACCAGTTTCTGGGTTGGAGATTTCAGACTGGAAACATTTTGAGGCCAGGACCAGGATCAACCTTTTTATTGTTGGATTTCTTTATTTAAGAATAGCAGAACCACAGCTCATGCTGGAAGCTTTTGTTGGACAGGCTGCATGTTTGTGGTCACACTGGAATAATATTCAGTTTTGAAGCAGTCAGAAGGAAATCTTGCTGTTCTGACTGGCAAAACAAACCCAGCCTGATTAGCTGAGTTAAGAGGATCTTGTTCATATGTGTTCTGGTGATGGGGAAAGGTGGATACATTCCAATGATCTTTTAGTTTAAAATCACAGCTAGATCATTTACTGGAGCTGAGCTCTGCAAAAAAGGATTTTTCCACATAACGAGTTGCAGCTCTGAGTCGAGGTGCCCAGATCTCATTTAAAATGATTGGTAAGAGCAGATTAGAGTCAGAGTGTGCCCTGATTTTGGTTTGGTTTTTTTGATTATTGATCTTTTTTCTTTCTCAGAGGTTAACTCCATGCATGTTGTTTTCTGTGCAGAGTGTCCAAGACAGATAGGTGGGACTAAATCATTTAGTACCACAAAAACAGGCATGTTTTTTAGGCTGACTGGATGAGTCAGAGGGTTAATGTCACCCAGAGGGTTGGCTTTCAGTGTTTCTCTAAATCATGCAGGAGATGTCTGTCTTTAGAGTGCTGAATCCTTGTTTTGCTGGACCTTATCCGCCAGGAATCTTGCCTTGTGTCTTGGCAGGCTCTGAGCTGTGGTTTGATGTCATTTACTCAGTTAGAAAAGGTTATTGCTGGCAGTGGTGTTTTGTTTGGCTTTTCCCTGTGATCTAGAGGCTGATGTCTCCAATGGGATTTTACTGAAGATACTTAGTGTAATCAAATCAGCTCCAGGGTTTGTGAGAGGCCGCTTGGAAGTGATTAATTTTGCTGCATTAGAGGGAAATGGGGGCTCTGTTACCTCCCCCAAGTCCTGTGGTGTCCTTTGGGAGGAGCCTGATGCATTCTCTAGGGTGCCCCAGTGGAACAAGACATGTCACTGTGGTTCCCTTCAAACACGATGCTGTTTGTGGGTGCGTCTCAGCAGAGTTTTTGCCACGTAACCCCTTTCCCAGTGAGTTTCTGTGCTCTCAGCTCCGAGTGCTGGTGTTGCTGAAATTGTTACATGAGGTAAAGTGTTCCATTTGGGGAACCTGACTGCAGGAAGGCTTAGGTCACTCGTGGAGTATGTGTCTGCTCTGGGGGTGGGAGCTGGGTTGGAGCAGGGAGACGGGTTCTTTGTCTTGGCCTTGTCCCAGTCATGTCACTTGCTGGAGGCTCCTTCCAAAGTGAGACTGGGTTGGACTTGTGGGTTTTATTTTGGGGGTGTGGTGGGGGATTGGCAGCATAAAGTTTGATTTCTGGGGATAATGTTTATTACTGTACAAAGGAGCAAAGCCTATTTTCCCTATTATCAGCTATTTCTAGCATTCTTTGCCTAGTTTTCTGCAGTCATTTGAACTCTGTGTTCCCTGTTTCAAAATTAAGGTTCTTCTTCCCCCCCTCAAACTGTGAAATATATGAAGTATGTCATGGCACCTTCAGTTGAGTGTAGAATAGCAAGGTCTTACTGGAAACTCAGAGATTCTTCAGCTGTGAAAAATATCAGGTGATGAAGTTTTAGACATATTTGTGGGGAGTGTTTGATGCCGTTCAGCACCACACAAAAGAGGTCAGATTTTGGCAAATACTGAATTTGCTGTTATCTTGTACTCTTAATTTTAGAGAACTTAGAAGTTAGACAGAAAGGATGGCTCCCTGGGGTGGTATAATTCTTTACAGCAACTCTTTGGTGAGGGGGTGTCTACACACTCTCACACTCTTGAATGGGAAGTTCCCCTGCTTGCAGTGATTTGCAGACTTTGGAAAAGATGAAGCTTATATAACTTTGGATTCCTGGATGTTGTGAGGCCTTTGCATGGGGATCTCTCACTTTCTTGTTAGTTCTTCCCTTCCCTTCAGCCAGCTGTGGCAGTTACAGCACCCAAATGAGCCCCTGTCTGTGCCCTGCAGGACTGTCCCATCGCCTGGGTCAATGTCATGCTCTTTGACTACAAGGACCAGCTGAAAACTGGGGAGTGCTGCCTGCACATGTGGTCCTCCTTCCCAGGTATGTCAGGAGATGGAGCTGCTGTCTTGTTTTGCATCTTTAGCTTCCACCACAGAGACAGGGATGCTTCACATCCTGCCTCGCTGTCCAGTCCAGACCAGCAGACCCAGTATGGTCACTGGGCTGTGTTGTGATGGTACCCAGAGCCCTGACAAGGTGTAGGCCTTGTTGTGCTTGGCATTACATGTGTGACATAAGAGGTTGCTCTCACCTAAAGATGTTGTGTACCCTCCCCTGGGAGAGGTCAGGAAGATGAATTGAGCTGCTCAGGGCCAGGCAGTGCCCAGTGACAGAATTGGGAACACTCAATGCTCTGCTTTCTGCAAAAAAGCTTCAGAAGATTTGGGTTCATGGGTTTTATGTACTTTGCTTTTCAGATGAGAAAGGGGAACTTCTGAACCCCATGGGCACTGTGCAATGCAACCCCAACACTGAGAGTGCAGCAGCCTTGGTCATCTGCTTCCCCAGCGTGGCAGCACATCCTGTGTACTACCCATCCTTTGAGCAGGTGGGACACTTGGGCAATTTTTTGGGAGGCACAGGAATTCCCTGGCTGTGCTGGTGTAGGAGCATCCAGTGTCATTGTCCCTTGGGCAGGGACTGGGTACAAGCAGACTTGATAAATAGGTATTGTTAGTTGGAAATTGGACTTTTCTCTTAACCAAAAGACTTTGGAGTGAATACTTTTCTGAGCTGAGGTAAAGCTGCTCTCATAGACAAGTATTTGTTTAAAAAATGGGTTTAACTGAGCTGCCCTTAAACTGCAGGCAGTGTTAGGCTCTGTTAGGAAGGAAGAGGAATAAAAGGGGAAATGAGTAAAAATAGGCAGCTCCCTCCCTTTCAGCAGAGTGATAACGTTGTGTGGGGTGGGGATTTTCCATCTGTCACTGCAACTGGGCAGACAAGTGGAAGAAGAAATGTGCCTGTTACAGGGAAGAAGGAGATCTGCTCTGCCAGGGATGTGTCTGTGTGCTCCCCATGATGAGGGTCTGGCTCAGGGGCTGTAACAGCCTGTCCCAGTGCAGGGTGGGCTCAGGCAGCATGGACTGCTTGGCAAACACTGCCCAGTTCTGAGAATCTGGGATGGGTCATGTTAGCCTGGAGCTCAGTGACCCAGAGCCCCTGCTCATGAGCATCCTGGGAGTGCAGACGTGCCCTCTTGGGGGAAAGGACTCACCCCTTCATTGTTACTGCCAGGGCAGGGACACTGTGGGCAGGTGGGTCACAACTCTGGGCAGAGGGGTCCTGCTGAATCCCTGACCTACACTTGGGTTGTCAGAGGTGTGATCGATTCCCTTCTCCAGAGGTGGCAAGAGACTGATTTGCAATGCAGCTTAAATACCTGAAGTGATGGTGAGCTAAAATTACTGAGGAGCCTTTCTCAGATTTTTTATTTTTGTCTCAGCTGCTGGAGTTGGGGAGGAATGGAGAACAACCCCGTGCTGCACCAGAAGATCCTGAGGAGGTGAGTCTTCTGGCATCAGTTTTTCATCTACATGCAAGCCTGGTGTCCTGGATCGAGTCACCTGTTTCCACCTTACCCCCCTCAGCTTTTTTTCACCCATCTGGGTCATGCCCCAAATCCTACAGGGTCCTTCTGAGCTGAGCAAATCCTCTGGGTTGAAACCTAACCCTGTGTTTGCTCTTTCCTGTGATTTCCATGAGCAGAAGCTGCAGCTGAGGGAGATCCTGGAGCGGAGGAGCCACACGGAGCTGTATGAGCACGAGAAAGACCTGGTGTGGAAGATGAGATATGACATCCGTGACCAGTATCCACAGGCCTTGGCAAAGCTGCTCATCATCACCAAGTGGAACAAGCATGAGGATGTTGCCCAGGTGAGGAGGTTGGGCCTGTCAGCCAGGGCTCACTTTTTGATCCCTCTTTCAGTGTCTACATTGCTGTGTTGTATTTGGAAGCCCAGGTTAGCAGGGGGATGTTTCACAGTGCCCCAAAGGAGGAGGTTTTCTCTTCCCAGCTGAGATTTGGCTCTATGAGCTTTCCCAGATCCATTAATGACCAACAAGGTCTTATTCATTCCTTCAAGAAACTGGAGACAAGGAAAAAAAATCTGTTTAATTTGTGGCAAAAATAGGATCTGGACTGAATGTCCTGAACTGGTAGGGAGAGACCAGCACAAGCCACCTCAGGGGGTCAGTTCTGACCTGATATCTGCAAATTTGCAGTGAGGCATCTCTGCATAGTGACCCCACAAGGAGCCGCTCTTCCATCAGTAGAATTTTAGATTTATATCTGTTTTCATAAAAACCTTGTTCCCTTTTTTACTCTTTTTTTTTTGTTGCCATTACAGATGATTTCCCTGCTTCAGACCTGGCCAGAGCTGCCTGTCCTGAATGCCTTGGAGCTGCTGGATTTCAGCTTCCCAGACCGTTACGTTGGTTCCTTCGCTATCAACTCCCTAAAGAAGCTGACGTAAGTGTTACCCCCACGGGACAGAGCCCCTTTCTATTTCTGCTCAGGGCTGCTGAGGGGGACTGTGAACAAGCTGACAGCCTTGTCTTTGCAGCTTTTACAAGTACACTTGTGGCAGCAAAGACAAGCTTGTCTTTTATGCTTCCCTTCTGTCCGCAGGGACCACGATGTGTTCCAATACCTGCTGCAGCTTGTCCAGGTGCTCAAGTATGAATCCTACTTAGACTGTGAATTAACCAAGTTCCTGCTGGACAGGGCGTTATCCAACCGCAAGATCGGCCACTTCCTCTTCTGGCATCTGAGGTGAAGAGCAAATGTTTTAGGCTTTTTCTCAGTAATCAAGTGAAAGCAGCATTTACTGGTTTCTTCCTTGCTCTGTGATGTGAGACAGCAGGCCTGGCTGGATACAGCTGCCAGGGTGTTTGTTTGCTGTCCCTTAGCTTGTGATTTCATAGGCTTCTCTGAGTTGCAAGCGACCCACAAGGAACATCGAGTCCAGCTCTCCAGGAGGACACATAATTTTTTGTTCATTTATTTTTGTCTTTTGTCGTTGTTGCAGTGGTGGTGTTTGGTGTGGGTTCTGTTTTCAGAATTTTTATATATATGTGTATAAACACACACGTGCCTGTGAGCTGGAATTTCCTCTGGCCACCTGCCAGCTCTGAGCCCTAAGCTGTGAGCCGTTCTTGCTCCCCAAGTGCTGTTCTTAAAGGAGTGGTTAATGATTTAGTCATCCAGAAAAATCTCATCACTTCAAGCAGTGGTTTTCCTCCATCACCTTCTGGGGTGGGGGCATTTTTTTCCCCTCCCCATTACACAGAAAGACTCAGCAGCCACTATTCTGCACCCTCCTCTTGTGGGTATGAATAGGAGGATGAGTCAGTGACTGCAGTGAGTCAGCATTACAGTAACCCCCACTTCTTCCCCAGGTCAGAAATGCACGTTCCTGCTGTTTCCCTGAGGTTTGGGCTGATCCTGGAAGCTTATTGCAGAGGCAGCACCCACCACATGAAAGTGTTGATGAAACAGGTACAAATTTAGCCATAAGGCTGACTTCCCTCTTGCTTGGAGCTGGTTCTCAGCTGTTGGCTTTTCCAACTGAATGTTATCAGTAACACACAAACAGCCTCATCACTGCTGTGTTGGTTTTGGCATATCCTGTCAGGAGCCTGGAGATCCCCATCACGTGTGAGTTTCCTCATCTCTTACTCAGCCACACTTTCCCTGAGCTTCACTGTGTGTCTGGAGTGGTTTGGAATGTTCAAACACCACTGCTTTTAATAGATAAAATGGATGAGTTGCCATTTAGTGGGATCTGTTCACAACTGGCTGATTTGGAGAAGCACAGTCGTTACCTTACCATGCATTTGTGCCCAGCAGAGTATCCATGGTTAATTATGGATCTTCCTCAATCAAAAATTACTAAATTTGGGTTTTTGCAGTGTGTGAAATTGCTACAAGTTGTAGAGAAAGTAAGAGTTTCCATCTCACAGGAGATTTTAATGGTTTTTAAGCTTTCTCCAGGAGTTCCCTATTTGTTAACCCTGTTCCATGCTGCCCTTAGGGAGAAGCACTCAACAAGATGAAGGCTCTGAATGACTTTGTTAAAGTGAGTTCTCAGAAGGCCACCAAGCCTCAAACCAAGGAGATGATGCATGTGTGCATGAAGCAGGAAACTTACCGTGAAGCACTTTCCCACCTCCAGTCCCCCCTGAACCCCAACATTATCCTCGCTGAAGTTTGGTAAGAACTGCTCCTCTTAATTTGTGCCATGGGCTTTGTTTGGCAGTGGAGCCAGGCTTCAGGTTATCCCCAGGTTCTTTACTCCTGGAAGTCCCCAGTCCATCCATGTTTGAATTGGCAGCTTGGATGGCTGCTTTTTTTACTAGAAGGAAACTCTGATGGCAATGTTTCTGTTTCCTCTAGTGTGGATCAGTGCACCTTCATGGACTCCAAAATGAAACCTTTGTGGATTGTGTTTAATAATGAAGAGACAGGTGGAGGTGGAGTGGGCATTATTTTTAAAAATGGAGATGGTAAGTGTTTATTATGCCTGTGAAAACATATCTTTTAGTCTGAAGTATTTACTGTGGTGAGTGGGCCTAAAGAGAGACCATCAAGGTGTGTAAATGAGGATCTTTAGTGATTGATTTTGAGGTTTTTGGCAGTCATCTGGGAACAAGAGCCCTAGAGAAGGGGACAGTGGGAGGTACTAATGACACTTTCCTTTTGTGATGCTGCACAGATCTGCGTCAGGACATGCTGACCCTGCAGATGATCCAGCTGATGGACATCCTGTGGAAGCAGGAGGGCCTGGACCTGAGGTGAGCAGTGTGCACACAGATGTTCTACTGCAATGGTGAATGAGGGGTGCTGAGGCCCTTTTCTCTGCAAGCTTCTTTTGCCCCCAGCAGGTCTGTCTGGTATTGTGTGAGCAGCTGGGCAGGTCCTGTGGTACTGGGGAGTAGAACTGCAGAGAGAGGGAGACATGGCAGACAAGGGAAAGCTTAAAATTCAACACCACCCAGTTCTGGGCAGGATTTCAGTGGAAGGGTTTCTTTCATCTCTGCAGGATGACCCCTTATGGCTGCCTCTCCACAGGAGACAAGACTGGGCTGATTGAGGTGGTCATGCACTCGGACACCATCGCCAACATCCAGCTGAACAAGAGCAACATGGTGGCCACAGCAGCTTTCAACAAGGATGCACTGCTGAACTGGCTGAAATCCAAGAACCCAGGGTGAGTGGGCTCACCTTGCACTCACTGCTTCCTTACCTGCTTCTTACCCCTCAGTTTTGCACATTTCCAAGCTGTCCCACAGTGGCTCTGGCTGCTTCCCAGCCTGGCACACCTGAAAGCTTTGTGTGTATCTGTGTGGGCCCTGAGCAGAAATGGAGGCATCTGGGTTACTATTTGCAAGCTTTTTTTGATCTTTGATAAGCTTAAGGTAGCACTGTGGCCACAGGCTGGACCCAAACCTCGATCTTCCCCTTGGTCCTGTTACTTTCTCCAGAGATACAGTGTGGTGGCAGCTGGAAAAGAGGCAGCAGGAGTAGTGCCAGAAGAGGGAGGTGAGAAAGAAAGAGCTGTGTAACTTAGGGCTTTATTGCAGCAGCAATGGATCAGGGCTGTTCTGGTGGAGCAGGGCCACCAACAGGAGTCAGTTTAAGAGCCTTCTGTCTTTTGGATCTGTGAAGATCTAGAAATGAGTTAATTTAGTCAAGATGAAATAATTCTTGTTGAGATTGTGGCCACAACCTTATTCAGACCCTTTCAATTACAGACAGTGGTTGCAGCTCATTTTTGTAAAGCATGGGTGGGAATCCTGCCTCTGGAGAGCACTGTGGGAATGCAAATGTGAATCCCTTCCTTTCTCCTCCAGGTTTGCAGGGGGAAAGCTCTGAAAACAGCTTTCCAGGTGTAAAATTATTCTTCCATCTCTTCCTTGCCCTCTCTAGGGATGCCTTAGAACAAGCCATCGAGGAGTTCACCCTCTCCTGTGCTGGGTATTGTGTGGCAACCTACGTGCTGGGGATCGGGGACCGGCACAGCGACAACATCATGATCCGGGAGACAGGACAGGTACAGGCACTGCTGGGAGAGGGGCCTGAGAGCTGGGACAGAGGACAGGGACATCCCACTGCAATCCCACCTCCTCCTGAGCCCAGGCAGGCTGGAAAAATGTTCTCAATAGCTTCTGTCCTTAAAAAATTGTATCTACCCTCGTAACCTGAATTCCAGATCTGTAGGCCCTAACTGCCCTGGGCTGTGGGCAGGAGGAGCTTGCAAAGCTGAATATGGCAACTGTGAAGATAACACTGATCAGCTAAAATATTCTGAATTTTTTTTCTTCTTTTTCAGCTGTTCCATATTGATTTTGGTCACTTTTTGGGAAACTTTAAGACTAAATTTGGTATTAATAGAGAACGAGTTCCCTTCATCTTAACCTATGACTTTGTGCACGTCATCCAACAAGGGAAAACTAACAACAATGAGAAGTTTGAAAGGTAAGGGGTGGGAGTTAAAACTTCAGCTTTTTACAAACTTTTGGAATACGCAATATGCAGCCTGTACCTGCCTGTACATGAGAGCAAATAAATTATTAACTACCTGTTAGAGAAGGTGACAGAGTGTGGTGTCATCAATGGAGACAGCAGGGTTCAGACTAATATGTAGCTTTTCTTTATAAAAGGGCACAGTTTGCAGTCTTCATTCCTCTGCCATCACTCTTTCCAGGTTCAGGGGTTACTGTGAGAGGGCCTACATGATCCTGCGGCGCCACGGGCTTCTCTTCCTGCACCTCTTTGCACTGATGAAAGCTGCTGGTCTGCCAGAGCTCAGCTGCTCCAAAGACATCCAGTACCTAAAGGTAAGAGAGGCAGAGTCCAGGTATGGTTAGAATTCAACACCTGATCATGTGGCTCAGTGAGGAGGAGTTCAGTGTGAAAGGGCATTTTCCTAGAAGCAGATGAGCTAAAAATATGAGTAAATGTCCAAAATTCATGTGCAAGACATCAGAAATTCCAGGTACAGGTGCTCAGGACACTGGTTCAGGTTCTTCAGCATGAAGGCAGCAGGTACCTTGTAGAAGAACCAGTTTGCAGGGAAGAAGGCAGAGCCCTTTGGTTGTGCAGCATTTCCTAGTCCCAGTTTGCTTCTTGTTAAAACCACCTCTCCCTGGCCATCTGCACAACAGCAGCTTTGTGTAACACCTGCTCTTTCCCTGCACCAACACAGGAGGATGCAAGTGTTTATCTCCTGCTATACCCTACACTAACTATTAAAAACCATTAACAGCTACTCCTTTCCTAATATGTTCTCCCTTCACTGGAGTAATTTTTTAGTGAGTAAACATCTTACAAGTTGAGCAGTTCAAGTTGTGCTTTCAGTGAGGCTACACTGATTTCTGCCTCTTACCTTCAGGACTCCCTGGCTCTTGGGAAAACTGATGAGGAGGCACTGAAGCACTTCAGGCTCAAGTTTAATGAAGCCCTGCGAGAGAGCTGGAAAACCAAAGTGAACTGGCTGGCACACAATGTATCCAAAGACAACAGACAGTAGAGCAGCAGCAGCCTGCACAAGTGCTCCAGGGGGATGGAACACCTGCACTGAGCCCAGCAATTGCAGACAGGTTCTTAGAGACTGGGGAATGTTGCAGTGCTGAAGATCCCTCACCTGTGCTCTCAGAGAAACTGTTGGCCTGTCCTCAGCCACCATCGTGGCTGCTGTAGATCTTTGGGGGACAAGAGAGAGACATGAGGCAATAAAATTGCTGCGGACAGTGAAGGTAGGTAGAGGGACTGTTACCCTCAAGAACTCATCAAGCTTCAAATACATCTTCTACTGGAAGAGTGGAGGCAGTTGTAACATCCTTGCCCTGTGCTAATGTCTGTATTTCTATTTTCTTGAAAATCTAGCTGAAGAGAGATGCCCCCCACATCCCTGTAGCTCTCTATTATATCCCATCTTCTAGGTGACCACCATTACAGCTCAGAGACATGAACTTCAGCACTGCTCTGTCAGTTTCCATCAAGGTGGGGCAGCTTTGACAGGATAAAGACATCCACACTGCTGTCATGCTGCTTTCTGGCTGTTCCAGAGGCCAAAGTGGTCTCAAACTGAGCTGGAACTTGTCTAAAAGCAAGGCCATGGGAGCAGGTTTGGAGTGGCCACTGGATCAGGTGGTTTCTTTGCTTTCTGAAGTCAGGCTTGAGTTGAGCCTCAAGCAAATCCTGCATTTCAGCATTTATTTTGGTTTTTAAGCCTGAAAACAGCAAGGCTGCATTTTCAAAAGTGACGTGGAATGTTGGTTGCTCCAAGTCCCTCCTGTTGGGGTACATTGGAGCTGTTTTCCCACCTGGTTTCCCTGTAATGTATGTGCAGGGCACTGCCCTACACCTACACAGTCCCTGAGATGCAGCACAGTTAGTGCAGTGTCAGCTGGCACAGATGGCACCATTCTGTGCCTGAGCTGTTTGGCCAGTCTGCCTTCTTGTGCAAGGAGTGCCAGATGAGTGGGTTTAACACTGCAACATTTAAAGTTGCATCTCTTATCTTCTTACAAATTCATTCCCTGTTCCTTTCCATGCTCCTCCTCTCCCAGCCACGGTACATGACTCCTGCTCTGGTCTAGGAGCTGCTGGCAAAGGCTGGGGGTCTGGGGGGGTTCAGCTGTGCCAGTGCCCAAGCTGGGACACACTGTGTCCTCCAGCCCATTCCCAAGGCCTCCTCAGTCTCCTTCCCCTCTCCCACAAGGTGCTGTGATCAATCCTGTATTTCTACTCGTGTCCTATCTCTGTCTCCAGCTCCGTGTCCTCCCCAGGTGCAGCTCTGGGTGCTGCTGTTGCACAGGGACAGGTGAGCCCAGGACACAGGACTGTGGTCAGGACCTGCTTCCTCTGGCAGCTCCTTGGGTCCCCCCTTCCATTTCCCCACATCCTCCACACCATCAGGTTCCTACAGAGGTGCCACCATTCCTGTCTTTTAAGGAACAGCAGAGTCTAATGGTCAAGATATCCCTGAAAGCTGAGTCCTGTATTTTATTTTTTGCCTTCAGATGGAGCAGTTTTCTTTTACTCACTGTAAACTGTCTTTTAAACTCTTTTACTTTCCTTATGTAGGTAAAAATCAAGGCATTTCAGATCCTGGTTCTCAGGTAACACAGGTACATGTGTTGTCCAATGATGGGCTACACTCAAATTCCCCTAAAATTCCAAGTTCAAAATTCCCAGAGAAGCAGCAAGTTTAAAAAGGGACTGACCTGGGCTGTTTAATAATTTTTTCCCCTTCATGATCTAACTTTGATTTTGGCACCCAGCACAACTCATTCCTCACTTGCAGCTCTTTTTTTCTAAAATCACTTGCCCTGCTACTTTAAAATTTACAAAATGCTGCCCTAGACTGGCTGTTTCAGTCCACCTTTTAAGGGGATCAGTTCAAATCTGTCAGCTGTGCAGCTGGTAAAGAACAAAGTTAACACTGCTTTAAAACACAACTTTTTCTGTAAGTAAACAGTAAGTAATGCCAGGTTTGGTCACTGAGGGGAATATGAAACACATCCACTAAACTTTACCTTTATATCCAAACAGGCAGTAGCAGATTATGATTCAGTGTTACCTTGTTTATAACTTAAAATGTGATTTAAAGTACTTACTGTTTCTTTTCACAAAAGATATTAAGCTGTGAGGTCTGGTCTGTTCTGGTTTCTATCTATTAACACAAACCAGGTCCCTCTCTTGAGCACCTGGTGGTAGAAGCAGCAGTTCTGGTAGACAACACCCCATTTTAATTCTGTGTAAACCCTTTCCTACCCCTTACAATTGATCCTGGGTGCAACTGAAGCAGCACTCAAGTTTTAACAGTTGTTTTGATACTAGAAGGAAAGACTGCAGGATTTGGAGCTCTTTGCAGGCTGAGGAGACAGTGAGAACCAGTCTCTGCTCCATTTTAGAGAATAAATATTGCTCTCTCTTTCCTTATTAAACTAATTTATTGAGCAAAAAGTGTGCAAACAAAAAAATGACAGGCCCCAGGCAAGGTGAGATGCACTGAAACCACAACCCCTGATCAGGTCTGTCCATTCTTGTGGAAGGGAAGACACTACAATTCTGTAGCTGTATAAAAGCAATTCTTTTGCATTGCCACAGCCTGGTATTCCAGGCTCCTGGAGCACAGCTCTCCCCCTGCTCTCCTCAGCCCCTCTGAGGGGGTTTACAGGTTTACAGACTCACAGCAGAAATCTCTGGCCCTGACAGTGTTTTACAGCAGTGGCTCCTGTCCACCTGTCCTTCAATTTGAGAAGTGCAATAAAGCAAAGGTGTATCAGCATCCCCTGCAAGACCTGAGCAATTCCAGAGGTTACTTAGTCTACAAACTTGACTTACCTACAAGAAGTAAAAATTCAGTGAGTTCTCACATGGACCTTCTTGCTTGTACACCCCTGGAAGAGCAGCTGGGATGAATCTCTGATGGCTCTGTTGGGTCAGCAAAGAGCTTTCGACTCCAAATTCCCAAAGCAGCAGCTCACCTGATGGTTTTCAGCAAGCTGGATTGTATTGAAGATTCCAACTTAAATGACTTTCAAAAATACTCCATTTCTCTATAAGTAAGTGGCTTCTCATTTTATAAATATGCTCAGAATGATAGACTTATTTCTATTTATTTAGAGATGTTTCTGTCATTATTTTTTGTTAACTCTGTACAAACTGATTGTGCTTATTCTGTTGCCTTTGAAAAAAGAGGTTATTTTTTTAAGCCAAACTGTGGTTCTGCAAGAAGAGAATGTTTACATGTTTAACTTTTCAGTTGCTTTAGGTACATGTTTTGTAAGTAAAAAAATAAAAAATAATGATAAATTGTACAGAGATGCTGCAAAGTCTTTCTCTGCTTGAGATCAATGAAAACAAGACTCCTGCTCCCCCAGCAGGCAAATTAACACTCAGTTTAGATAAAACTTGCTATTTGTTCCACTCAGTAAGAAATAAATGCAAACAACCTTTAGAACCAGAAATTTATTGTAGCTTATAGACTTTCCAAACTGACCTGTTACCAATATACACATCTGAAAAGTTATACCCACAGTGGCTACAAACTGCATCAGGACATTACAACCCCTCAGTATTACCATTAAGTCATGATCAGTTTTGGTCTAAAATACAGCAGCTACAGCAACAGTATATGGAAGGATAAGTCTTCTACACATTAACACAGGACAACTGTCAGACATAAGTTAAAAGTTTCCCAGTTTACTTAAAACTAGCAGTTAATTACCACATAAGTAGTCAAAACCATTTTCCCATTTTAGAAATCTAAAATTTTACATTTAAAAAAAAAAAAACAAACACAACCCCAAAAAATGGTAAGCTCTGGTGTGGGTTCTCTTCCCTGCTGCTTCCAGGTCCATCTCTATTGTAAAGGCACTCCACAGTCAAGGTTCCCCCGGATCAAACCCGCCGTAGATCCTGTCACACCACAGGTCTGCTCTGAAAATCAAACTCTACAAACATCTGGATCAACCCTTCTCTTTCAGTTAATGAGGACCCTTTGTGCCCCACCCTTTGGCTCCTCTGGCACCTTTCCCCAGGGCCCCTGTCCCAGCTGTGTCCTGGTCTGTGTGACACGTGTGGGCTCTGCACCCACAACCACGAGCAAACACTGGAGCTTGGCTTACCGTGCTGAGGAGGGAATGCAGTCCCAGGCTCCTGCTACGAGCAAAACAAGTTACTCTTTCATCCACCCTCCACAGAAATAAAGCAGAAATTGATTATTCAAGACTCTGCATAAGACCAAATAAAGTTAAACAAGCCCTGCCTGACAGAAAAACCAGTGCTCCCCAGCCCGGGGTCAGCATCACTTTCGTACCTTCCAGCTTTTGTCCTCTGCAGTCCCAAGTCAGAACTGTGGTCAGAAACAACCAAAATCAGCTCCACTTGGAGTAATATTAACATGATTCCCAAGGTTTTCTGGTTGGGTAATTTATGCTACAGTTTTTCACCAGCAGGAAAACAAAATTACTAAGTGTAAACAAAGGCTTAAAACACTGACAGTCCGAGTTACTGTACAAGGGGCTGCAGGGGAGGAGCAGGAGTGTTCAGTGGGATCAGCTACACCCCAAAACCTCCCACTGCCAAATTAGAAAAAAATGCACAATCAAAAAAACCCCAAATCCCTATTTATATAGACTGGTAGCCAAGGTGCACTAGGCTCAGGCTTTCCAGCTTCATTACAATCCATCACTTACAAACACCCACCCTGTCAGTATGAAGAGCCCAGCACTGGGCCACAGGCAGCCTCTCTGTATTTAACAGGAGCTGTGGCAATACCTCACAGCCCCACGGATCTGCACCCCATCCATGTAGTGTTTTTTTCCCCAATAACTTAAAAGCCCTTATGCCAGGACTTAATTTGAGAGGGGAAAAAAAAATTAAAAAAAAAAAATTAAACCCAAACAACTGTATTGCACAGGGCAGCTGAACCTCTGCAGAGGTTCCTAAAGCCTTTACAATTTCTCACCAGCTTCTGTTCCCTCTGCAAAATAAAGGAGGTTAAAGAAAGGAGGGGGTGGGAGGAGAGCGGGGCATGAGCGCACATCGCAGTCAAGGCCAATGACAGAGTTACTCAACAGCTACACTAAGGACTGTGCCCGTGCTCCTGCTGCAGTAGGATGAGACTTGTAATAGTTCATGCTGCATGATTTTTTCACTTTAGCATGTTTTAAACCCCAATTCCCTGTTTTCACTACCACAAATGACATAATTACATAATTCCAATATATTTACAAAATATTAAAAAGTCTTGTTAATCTTCTACATATTAACCTCATTCTGCCACTTTACACATGCACTAAATCTGGGGAAAAGAATTAAAAGAAATCAACAGGCTGAAATGAGCAGCTTTTACCCTTTGTCAACAAGCAATCTTTGCATCTTTTAGAAAGAGAAAAAGGAAAAAAGCCAAGTTTGTTTCACTGAGCAAAAAAAAGACAGTTCAGAAATTCATGTGCAATGGCTACAGAGCTGTAGAGTCACTTAGCTGAGATGACATGAAGAAAAAAGTGCAAGGTGGTTCCTCACAGAGCGTAAAAAAAATCCAGTCACTGAGGCATGGCTGAAGGAAGAGGTGCTAAACTACAACCCTAAACATCAGGAACTGACAGAACACAAACACAGGAGGTGTGGGGGTCAATCTACTGGCCAGAATGAATTTTTTTGTTTTAAACACCATGAATCCTTGGTACCAATGGAGTGTGTGACAGTGGAGTCTTCTAGAGCAGGAACATAAAGACAAAGGGGACAGCGGGAATCAATAACTGAGGGTGGAATCATCCCATTCCAGCTGTTGCTGTCTGTTAACATTCTGTTGGTCCTCCTCCTGCTCTCCCTCTTCCTCCTCACTGCTTTCAGACTCTGCACTAGTGATGTCATCTTCTTCTCCATCTTCACTTTCTTCTTCCTCCTCCTCCTCTTCCTCTTCACTGCTGTGTTGGTCCTCGTAAGTCTGTTAAGACAAAAATGAGCTGTTACCACACTGACCAAAATTCTTTTTAGTCTTTATTCCCACTGTATTGACCAAGAGCTATTGCAGATTCCTGGTTTTACAAGTTCAGCAGGAATTAGGCAACCAGAAAAGACAAAGGAAGGAGCACTCTGTGGAACAGCTCAGTTACACTGCTGCCAGTCCTGGCACCCTACACAGACTGGCTCTGAAAGGTGATACAGCACTGCAAATTCTGCTGGAGAAGAATCTTGCAGTAGGACACACTACAAGCATGAAGGTCACACATCTTTTTTGTATCCAGTTTTCTAAAAACTCAGATGTCTGCCACAAGGGAAGGAAATATCAGAAACAGATGTTTTGACAATAAATTGCTACAAGTTTGGACAAAAGCAGGCTGGGTAGGGCAGTGTGAAGCACAGTGAACACCACTGCTGAGCACTGGCCTGTAAAACTTCATCCTGTGTCATGAAACTGCAAGATCCAAATGTAACTGCTCTTGTTAAAAATTCCCAGTAAACGTCTCTGCTCTGTACTCAGGGGTTGGTCCTGCTCCACCCCTCTGCCCATGGGCAATCCCACCCACTACAGCTGGAAAAAGGGCATTTTCCAGCTCCCCAGGGTTACCTCCATGGGGTTCACAGTGATGGTCAAAGCAGAGTCATCCCAGTCCATCTCATTTTCCTTGCCAGTGTCCTGGTCACGCATCGTTCTCTGATGTGCAGCTCGGATTCTGAACACTCCCAGAATAATCATAAACACCAGGAAACTCACACAAACAACAATCACAACAGTGGCTGTGCTGGGAACAACTGCAATGACAAAATACAAGGGGGGGTCCTTACAGGGCACTGGAACTCCTACACAATGTTAGTGACTGACCCCCTCCCCTCACCTGCAGGGGGAAATGGAATTATACAAATATTACACGTAGCTACAGAGGCAGGTTGTCTACAGCCATTTGAAAAGTCAGTTGGAGAGTAAGAACTAAACCTCAGCTATTGAAATATAATTACATCAATCTGAAGGACTAAGAACACATGGAAAGCAGACTCCACCACACACAGACTCCTCTCTAAATTGCCTATTTTTCTTCCTCTCACATCCTACACTCTTGCCAAATTAATGTAATTAAAGCAGAAAGGGCAGATACCATGAGTCATCAAGGGAATATCACTGCAGTTCTTTCCTTGCCATTCAGAAATACTGTCCCAGTTCTACGCAGCCCTTTATCAAGGTCTTACAGTCCCCTCCCATTTTCCAACACACACACACACCAACAGAAAGCTCTTCTGCTGGCAGGAAAAGGAATTTCATAGGGTACAAAAAATCCACTCCTCCCTGCCTGGGCAACAACAGCACAGGACCAAGCAGCTCCCTGGACTACCAGATCAACACACTGGTTTAAACTACTCTGTGAAAGTCCTCTCTGCAATAAGAAGCCTCCTGGATGTTTTACAACCAGAAAAAAGCAAAAAAAAAAAACAAACAGCTCAAATTCAGAGGCTGAGAATCCTGACCTGAAAAGGGATGAGGGTTGGCCAAGTTGTGACCAGAGAGATCAACAAAGGAGTGATGCACTGGGTGGACAAACTGTGGCTGTGCAGCAATGTGATTGGCATGTTCCACTGGGTTGGCTGTGTGGATAACATTCACCTGGGAACAGAAACAAAGTGTTAAACTCCAGAAATAAAACCACTTAACACTGAAGAGATAGAAATAAAGACAAAAAAAAAAGAAAGAAAAAAAAAATCTATTTCCCAGGGCAGGCATCCAATCCTCCTTCTCACAGCACTGGCTTTCCCAGTGGACAGCCATCCCAATCAATAGCTCCTCATATTTTCCATTTCTTGTCACAAAACCCTTTGGTTTCACAGCTCTCAAATCTGTTTTAGTTAGTCTGGCAAGCTGGTGTAGAGACACCAGCATTTCAGAATAAAATAAAGTCACTTTATTACCAAATTTGGTAGCCAGCCCTTTTAATCCTGAAATAACTGTATATACAAAGATATATAACCACAGTAACTATTTTCTTCATTCTCATCTTTTCTCATTCTGCTGTATATCTTCAACTAACAGAGAAAAAGACTAATATGGTCAAGGGTTAAGAAAAAAGCCTGTTCTTTCAAGTTTAACCCCCACTTAGCACAGCTGACTTTTAGGCACAAGTAGCTGTGCAAGTGATGGGCTGATGCCTTATTTACAGCTAAAATGTAGGACTAAGAACACATTCATATGTAAAGTACAACCTGAAATGCTCACAGCTGCTAACACTTATTTACAGGACAAAAATCCAAACCAATAACTGATCAATTCTCTCTCAGTTGAGGCAACAACCTCCCAAGCCATCCACTCTCCAGAGCTCCTCAGATGAGCTCACGTACCTCCACTTTGAACTCGTTGCTGACATAGCGCCCGTTGAGCTCAGAACAAACTAACTTGAACTTTCTGTCAAAGAGAGACACTGTGTGCCAGTTCCTGTAGCGAATCAAGTGCAAAACTTCCTCATAATTAGCCATAGTATCAACCCCTGGGGAGAGAAACACACAGGTAAAACAGTTACTTTGCAAAAGACCAGTGGAACACCATATACTGGACAAACATCACACACTGTTCCTTCAGTTTTTTTGGCTGATGGATTTTCAGTTAGTAGGAAAAAAGTAACACCACAGACACAATGTGGCTCCACTGAAATCCTCTGGATGGATTTTGTGATTAAAATCCTAGACCCAGCTAGTCCTTGAAGGGATTTTGGGAGTCTGTCTTGAGAATACTTTAACATATTCTGAATATAAACCAGGAAGGAGTGATGCGTGCTCCAGGCACAGATCTGTGCCAGGATCTCTGGGGCAAAGTGTAACTCCATTTCCACAGTTCAGAGATAACCTGAAATTTGGGACAGGAGAAAACAAGAGAAAGAAGGTTCTAGAATGATGGATTTTCTAGAATCACAGCTTTCCATAAAATAGTTGTGTTTGGAATTCTAAAAACAATCCAAGCTACAAATGCTAAAAAACCCCATATGTATTGGGAATGAGGTGTTACAATCCACTTCTCCAGAGAACACTGTTCCCTTGATGCTGCCTCCAGACCCTTCCCACAAAAAGCCCAGCAGAAGGAAGCCCCACCTGTGATGATCATGCCCAGGTTGGAGCTGCTCATCTCGATGCCTTTCTGCTGCAATCGCACCATGTCAATCTCCAGGCTCTCCTGCTCCTGATTGAGCTCCTCTCCCAGCACTGTCACCTCACACGTATCCAGGTTGTGCATGATCTCTTCAGATACCAAAGACTCTTGGACTACAAACCAGAGGAAGAGCCAAAGCCGTGAGCAGAAACACAGGTAAAGTAGACAGGAGCTACAAAAGGTCACATGCACACTCTTCACTCAGAACAAATATTAAAATTTGGGCCTGAGAAGAGCATGTATTCATGAAATAGTGATTTAAAAAATAAAATACAAAGAATATTTACATGAGGATAATGGCTTGGTCTTACTATCATTTCCAGGTAAGTTTTGTTAGCCTAGAGCAAAGTACCTACACCTTATTTCCCCTACTAGATTCTGTATTAAAAGAGAAATCCACAGCCCTTTCCAAGAGGAGGATCCCCCAAGGGGATCAGTGAGGGAGGGGAGGGGGGGCAGCAGTGCAAGCACAGCAGATGTTACCTGTGGGATCCTCATCTCCATCTCCCTCAGGCTCCACCTCCCGAGTGATGGTGCTGATGATCCGAAGCTCAGGGAAGAGGGAAACGCCCTCAGAGCTCTCAAACTCGGAGGCTGAGCGGGCAAAATGGTTGATGCCACTCAGGCTGATTTTTGGCTCCTCAGGCTGCAAGACCATGACATATCCCTCCACAGAGGGAATGGAGACACAGGCCTCTTCATTGAAACACCTGGGAGACAGAAGCAGTTGTGCAGTCAAGGAGGTTACCTGGCAGGGAGGCACAATTCTGTAGAGTAATTGCTTCATAAATTTTTGAAAAGCTGTCTCAGGCCCAAGAGTCTCAGATAAATTTATCAGCTGCCTTGGAAAGCACGAGTTCCCCACCAAGGGAGCAATCTTACAATTAATTTTTACTTACAGTTACCGCTTGGCCCCATTTCTATGCTACAACTCACAGCCCCAGTTAACACCTTAATGAAGGCTGTGACTGGCAATACATTCCTGTCCTCCACACTCCTCACTCCATTCCCAGGAAGAACACAAAGTGCTGGTGGAGAAACCATTTGCTGTGTTCAGATGTGTGATGGTCACATACACCAAGACTCCTTTATTTATCACAGCTGAGACATCACAGTGATGTATTATTCCAGCTCCAGGACATACTTGACATTGCTGGTGATTTTCAGCCTCCGAATGCCAGGGGTTGGGAACTGGCGGGAGTTCAGGTAGGAAATGTGCTGCATGGCCTTATCAACTCTGTCAATGTCATCCCCCTCTATGGTCAGTGTTGACTGACTTGGGTTCATGTGGATCTGAAACAACAGGAAAAAAAGTCTTAAGAGAATACCCAGCCAGTAACATGATCTGGTAATTCAAACTGGAGCTCAGCACTGCTTAGCCTGCTAAATGCAGGATAATTACATCCATATTCAAAGCAATAAGGTCATTATTTACTGGCCTTCTGGCACACAGTCTAACTTCCCTATTTACGCCTCTTTCCAGTGCAACATAATTGTTTCATTCTTTTAGAAAAAAAATCTAGGCACTTCTAGTTCTGGTTCTTTTAGAAAAGAATCCAGGCACTTTTAAGTTCTGGTTCTAGTAATATGGAAGAGAGACAGCTGACATAAAGGAGAAATTCAGTTCTGTTCACAAGACCTTGCTACTAAAAAAGCCCTTCTGCTTGTCAAGAATCTCTTTTATTAGACAACCTGGTACAGTTGGTGAAACAGACGCTTAAAAATATGGAATGTCAAGACTCAGAGAGAACACAGTGACTTTCATCCTTAAACTCTACCAAGACAGCATTTATATAAAAAAGGTTTCCTGGTTTGAGGTAATTTTAACACAAAATGCCACAAGAAATGAGCTTGTTTTATTTGGGACATCCCTATTAACCCTGCCGGTAGAACTTGTATCAGCAAAAAAATATAATTTCCTCTTTTTTCATGTGCCACTTTACCTTCACCCCTTTGCCCACACCATCAGCCATCTGCAAATCCAGCCCCTCTTTGCAGGTGTAGAGGCAATCAATGACCTTCTTGTTCTCCAGTTTACCAGAACGGATCATCAAACCTGCCAGGTTGCCGCGGAAAAACTGAGCCATGCGGAGCTCACCACCTTCAGAAAGGGAGGAAGCAGAAACCTTGACTTGTTTGGATTCTTCCCACTTTTTCTTTCGTCAAACAACAAAGATGCCTCCTGATACATGAAGTATTACACACATGCAGGTTAGTTTTTATCCATTCTGGGTGTTAACCTTGTGATTATGGCCAAGCACAAAGAAAGAGTTCCCCATGCACGTGGCCTTCAGGCAGCTGGGGCCACCTGGAACTGACTGTTCCAGGAACAAACACTTCCAAGGAAATCCCACACAGCGAGGTGGTGCTCAGGAATGAAACACAGAAACCAGTGGGATGAACCATGACACCTGAATCCTCCTGTTGAGACAACACCTCCTACTTGGATCTGGGCAAAGGCACTGCCCATCAGGACAGGAACAGCATCCACCCTCTAGGTGTGAGTGGTGTACATCAAACCCAGCACTACAGGCTCTTTACACTCAGAAAGGAACCTTACAAGGTCATCCAGCTCATTCTGTAAAAGGGGTCCAAGAGTTACCTGCCCCCCTTTTCTCTGTGTGGACTCAAGTGAGCAGTTTAAACTGAGCTGACTCATTTTTAGGTATCTGAGTAAATCCACTGAATTGCAGCCTAACAAGCCCCTTATTTTTAATCTTTGTGAAGATGACAATGATGATCACCTAGTCCATCTCACTAAATAATGGGGGGCACAGAACACCATCTGGAAATGTGTTACAAACTACACGATTTCCAGTTTAGATTTGTACAGCTCCAGCTTTGAATCCCTGGATGCTGCTATTTCCTTGCCAAATTAAAATGTGATGCACAGCTAGAAACCTCCTGTCAATTATACCCAGACTATTTTAGGAATTCTTAAAACTCATAGGAACAGTTCTTATCTTGAATTCACTTTTAGAAATACACACTAATTTTAAGTGTCTTAAGGCACAAAACCCACTGAACTACCACTAAACCTTGCCAAGAGAATAAAACCAACCTAAAACAGGTGGTAGTCAAAGCTTTTTGTCTATTCATTGTAATTGGAAATTTTATATCAATTTTTGACCAGTTGACCATCCCCTTTAAATTATAGGTCTGTCTTTATGAGCAGCCTAATTTTGATATGAAGTCTTACTTTGGGGAGCAGAGCCACCTGACTTCCAGAGGATTCTCTCAACACACTGAATAAATTCTATGATAAACACATAATTCCTACACACACAAATATGTATATTTATATAGAATGAGGTGCATTTATGTTTTAACAAAACTGGATGAAAGAAATTACAGCCGATATTTTACATCAGCAACTTATTTCCACCACTTCCCTGCAATCACAGTTGCAGATTTGTACATGGAGGTGCATTTGGATGCAACAAAAAGAAAACCAAAAACCACAAAATTAACTAAAAAAAAAACCCCAAAACAAAACCAAGCCAAAAGTCAGCTGATGAAGCTCTGCAAATAGAAGCACAATGAAGAAACAAGCCTAGGAGAGGATTATGTGAAGGTCAATGGCCCAAATGCAATGCCTGCATTTCATGCTGTGTGTGAGATGAAGCAATGTCTTGGCTTAAAAATGAAATAAAACAGTAGGGAAAAAACTCCAGCAACCTGCAGAGGTCTCGGGCACAGTTTCAGTGTCATTTTCATTTCCTGCATATTCTGTAGAAAAGCAAGACAAAGAACAGGACAACAGGGAAAGGACCAAGTAGTTACAATCTGGCAAACTCTTATCACAGAAAATACAAAGCAGCCCTTCCCCCAAAAGTCTGCTTATATTCCACCCATCTTCTCAAGGATTAGGAGTTCTTTGAAACACCAAGAGCTGCAATGCAGGGAGGAAGCACCACTATTTTATAACAGGAACATAAAAAGTCATGGCAAGACAACCCAAGGACCCACCACCTGCAGTAAAAACTGGATTAAGCAAGAGAGCAAATCTCATACACATTATTAGGAATGAGACTGTAAATCAACTGGCTCAGTTTCAGGGAAAATTAGAGTGAAATCCAGCCTAACTGAGCAAATCACCAAAAGGTATCAAAAGCTGATCAAAAGAAGGTATTACCAACACAGATGTTTTTATCATAACAGCAGTATCACATGTATTAAGCAGTCAATTTATCAGATAGAAGCAAAATGAGATTTTAAATTTTTAAAATAAACGTTACAAGAACTTCTTCAAAAACATAGATTCTCTGTCTCCTTGGAGGTGAGCTGTACACACAGCTCAGAGCAGCCTAATTTCTTTTAAAAGCTTGGCAAGACAAAAACTATGACCATTAACTTCACTCCTTTGGCAAACTTTTTTTACCATGTGTTCTAATGCCATAAAATAAAAAATCAGGCTTTTGCTGGAATTTTTAAAAGGTAGCTGCTCAAGTTCCTGTATTCCAGGCTTTTATACTCCCATTTCAGTCTGCTGTCATCAGAAAGAAATCTCAGACAAAAATTAAAGAATCACATCATGGTGCAAACATGAAAGCACAGGAGCTTTTCAACTAAACGTACAAGTTTTTTTAGGATGCAGAACATACATGGAAGTCATTACACAATCCATACATGTAGCTGGGACTGAGTTGCCAAGCTCCAGGTTCTAAAAGCTTCCCTTGGAGCTGGGAAGCCACAAACAGAATGAAATTAATTACTAGCAATACCATTAAGTGATGCAAAGAAGGGACAACAGAATGAATTTAGCACTGAAATAACATTAAAAGTGAATGATAGTGAACTTGTCACAAAATAACAGATTTGATGGAGAGGACAGATAATTTAACCTTCATTCACACTTTAAAGCCTTAAAACTCAGAGAGAAAAGAGACCATTATATGACAGAAGACTGTTAATTTGATTAAATGTCTCAAAGCTTCCCATTTGTCACTCATTCCCAGCTATTTCTATGCATTACTGCAGACACCAACTACAGTCTCTAATGGGATCTAAATAAAACATGAACAATTTAACACTGTTCCATCTCCAACCAAAAAGATCAGCTTTATACCAGTCAGGGTGTAATTTAATCAGCAAACAAACACTGCAGACCAGGCCTGGGAAGCAAAGGGCTGTTACAAAGATCTCTGGGAATCAGCATCATGTGCAGATGCTTTTCTCCTTTTTCTCAAGCTCTGAAGAGCAGGTTTAAGTATTAAAGCACATGAATCAGCACTTTGCAGCTTTCAGAATATTGCATTTTAAGCCACAATTTGCAAACAATAAAGCAGATCTCTGTTTTCATAAGCAGAAATGGTAAAATACCCAAGGACAGCATCACTGTGTTGCTTTGCTCAACTGTCTGCTGGTCATCCTTGCAATAATGAGAACACTTTTTCTACAATATGCTTTTCAACCTACTTGAAATCAAGTGTTCTGCTCAGCAATCTGAAGCATATGATGTATTCTTACAACTGTTATTAATAAAAGACTCTCTGTATTCCCATGGTCACCACAAAAATCACTTGGATGGAACACAGTTTGGTGAGCAGCTTTGTATTTCACACACACCTCTGGCCAACCAGAAAACAAACAGCCATGGAAAAAATGACTAAAAGAGGAAATATGTGATACCAGCCAGGAGCAAAAATAACCTGCAAACAGCAAACCAAGTTGTCTTCCAGGCAGTAAAAAGATCTCCTACGTAATTCTACACAACCACAGAGATTTCATCATTAAAAACAGTTAACTAAAAGCATTAATGACTGTAAATAGTTACCTTGCCAACATGCTCCAACCACCAGCTGTGTTTCTATCTTGGAAGGGTGCAGTGGGTAATCCTCAGTCACTGGGAAAGGGTCATAGGAAACACCATCGACGTAAAGAGTCACCGCAGGGAACTCGACGTTGACGACATAGTGATGCCACTCCTTGTCACACACCTGGGGAAAGAAAGGTTGAAAACATCCTGCTTTAACTTCAGTGACAGCTGCATAACTGATGGGATGCACATTCTACCTCACACATGTAACATAAGAAGTACATTTGACACAAACACATGCACACACACCAGTAACCCACAAGCCTGCACAGGCACAGTTGATGTTTCACACACATGGCAAACATCTGAAAAGCAAACTGACTGGCAAACATTAATAAAAAGTTTCTTTTCTTCTGTTGCCAACACAGGAAGCTGCTGTACTTCCGTTCCTTTAATTTTTATATGGAATAACAGCATATTTCCATCTAAAAATACAGATCTACATGAAGCACATCCTGAAATACTGTTATAAGACAACATTACTTGACAAAGGACAAGTATTTGCTGAGAGGACCGTTAAAAAAAACCCATGACCATTTTGAACAGGAAAAAGCCTTCCATGACAATTATTTATAGGGAAAGCTGATTTGGTTTGGGAAAGTAGAAATTCTCCTACAAGGACATGTATGTGTATTTTATCACTACAACAACATACACTGCCCTACATAAAAACTAGGATTTAATTAGATATGCTAGAAAGTCACTCACTGTTTAGGTAACTGGCAAAACAGACCTGCAATTGTAAGCTAAAGCAACTAGAAACTTGATAAATGTACAAACATACACAGTCATTCTATCAGTCATATCCACAGGGCTGGAAAAACATCACATGCTCAGAACTACCTTAATGCTATAAACAACCTGGAACACTTCTTGTTTTTTCATGCACTTTGGAATACTTCCCATTTTCTCATCCATTCTACCTTACAGTGTATTTAGTGATATCACAGGTAAAAGAATGACATTGTATTTTATATTTTATTTCAAGATGAAAAGGTACAGCTGAATGCACTTGACACAATCACAAATAAATATTGTTGGGTTCCATAAAACAGGACATCAGGAGTTTGGAGCTCAGCAAAGGGAGTGCAGTATGCAGTGGTTTTCCCTCTAACACCAGCTGTGCTCCCAACTGACCTGGTTGAGTTTCCAGTGGAATTCTGCAGGTTTGTAAGTCTTTCCCTCGGAAGGGTCCTGGCGGAACAGGAACACCAGGCGGCAGTTGTGGACGTACAGGGTGTAGTGGTGCCGGTTCATATCTGCAGGGGGTTTAATTCACACCATTACTTCTGTCAACATGAAGATCTCCACAGCCCCCTC
>VYZS01079825.1:0-84335 GCA_013400695.1 Neodrepanis coruscans | reverse complement strand
AAAAGGTACAGCTGAATCCACTTGACACAATCACAAATATTGTTGGGTTCCATAAAACAGGACATCAGGAGTTTGGAGCTCAGCAAAGGGAGTGCAGTATGCAGTGGTTTTCCCTCTAACACCCTACCAGCTGTGCTCCCAACTGACCTGGTTGAGTTTCCAGTGGAATTCTGCAGGTTTGTAAGTCTTTCCCTCGGAAGGGTCCTGGCGGAACAGGAACACCAGGCGGCAGTTGTGGACGTACAGGGTGTAGTGGTGCCGGTTCATATCTGCAGGGGGTTTAATTCACACCATTACTTCTGTCAACATGAAGATCTCCACAAAACCCACCTATTCTGCACTTTCATACTCAAATCTGAGTAACTGATAGGAAGAAAGAAACACAGTGAATCGGGCTGGGGAAGAGGAATGTGAAACATCTGTAGCAGCAGTGAGGGCAAACACTCCCCAAGAACCCATGAGTAACAGACGTGCCTCTCTCCAAATCCAATCTAAACCAAGGCACAGGAGTGAAGAGCCAGAGAGAAACCTGTCAGCAGGGGAAAAAGAGCTCTATTTGCAAACAGAAAGGCTTTTTTGTTACAAATGAGCAGCTTCTCCTGCATCTGACCCCTGGTTTGGGGCAGGTACCTGTGATGGCAGGTGGACACTTTCCTAAGAGAGAACAGGCACAGCTCAAAAGGATTTGTCATTTTAAATAAATACAAAGATCAGATGCCAGAGAAACAGGTAAGAATAAGAAACATTTTAGCTACATCATCCATTCCATAACATGGATGAGTTAAGAAAGGAGGGAATGAAGACACACTAAAATCATGTCAATCTTTCAGCCTGACAGCACTGAACTTGTCTGTACTGTTCCAGTGCAAAATACTCCAAACTGCCTCCCTTCAACTAACCTCAATTTAATCTTTCAATATTGCATAATATATCACTGAAATGAAGGCAAATGGCATTTACAGCACCAGAAACTCTCTTTTGCAAGAATTATACAGTTAGGTCAAACCAAGGAATAAAAGCCAGAACAATTTGATTTGATGGTCTGCTTCCCATGTACTTTAAAGCAGTATTTGAATTTGCTTTTTCTTCCTCCAGCTCACTTATTTCCATGAATGCAAAGGTTTGGGGCTTTATTAACAGGAATAGGTGAAGGTAGGAGAATATTTGTACCTGGCTGTGAATGACTGTCACTTTTCTCTTGGTCAAAGAAATGCTTTTAGAGTATTACAAACATTGTCACACCGAATTTAAAATATATACCATGTAGTTTCCCCTGAAAGACCTATCAGCAATTCAAATAAAAGTCCCCATCTAATACACTGGCCAACTGCACTGCTCCAGCTAACAAAGACAAGAATTCTGTCACCCCCATTAGACAGCAATTATGGAAACAGGGTTATCATATTTCCTTCTTATTAATAGCATTTTCAAAATTATTGTGTCTGTAGCATTCACAGAGACTGAAATTATGCACAGAGTGAAAAATAACTTCATCACTGGAGAAAGAGAAATCATATTCTCCTAGAAAAAAAGAAGATATAGCAGCAAATGCTGCCAATAAATCTGCTATATGTATTAATGTTTTTAGGCAGCATCAAGAACTGAGCTATCTTTGGAGATGCAAACTCAAGACTGCATTGCCAGAATAAGTCATCATCCACAGCACAAGGAATGCATAATGTAAACTGAAACAGAATTAGAAAAACAAGCCTGCCCAATCTGGGTCTGGATAATCTAAGGCCAAGCCTATACAAAAGCACAACAAAGAGTGACTTTCAAAGTTCCCAAAAATAAAACCCCTAAGGTAGAGAAGAACCTGAAGGCTGTCACATGCACAGCCACAGCACACAAACCCCCAACCATCCAAAAGGGCTGTTTGTAACTGAAATACTGACAAACCTGTCTTGTCTGAGTTACACAGAATTGTCTCCTTCTCCTTGGTTCCAGGCCCATGCCTCATCCACACTGAAATCATGAAGGGCTCTTTGAGATTGACTGTGACAACACCCTCTGGGATCCTCACAGCCTGGGTGCCGTTGAACTCGAACACCTGGTCGCTGTCGTGGCCGTTATCGGTGGGCAGCCCCACGGTCCAGTTTGCAGCACTGCTGGGAGGGGGAAGCAGCTCAGCTGTGCCAGAAGCAGCACCTACAGCACAAATAAAATGGGATAGAAATGTAAAAGAGCACTGCTAGTTTCAAACCACACTGCTTTTCTGAGCAGTAATCTTTCAGCACCAACTGTCAGGATTATGCACTGACACAACATCAACACTGTCACACACGAAGCAATTCTCCTTTTAATGTGGCACTGATGACAGAAATTTAGTACCATGATAACTTCCAACAATTTACAGCTTCTAGGTAAACAACTAACCTCATGGAAATTGTTTTGCTTACTGCCTCTAGAGTTGTACAACCTTATTTTGCTTCTCTCTCGGGAGCCACTTCATTAATGCCACTTGTATCTCGGGCCCAGGAATGTGATGCCTTTCCCTCAACACTGTACTAGTTGTAAGTCTAATATTCATCCAGTTGAAGGGAGCGCATCAGCATCCCCTCCCAGCTCACTGTCTGATCATAGAATAAGAAGCAGGTTCTTGGCTTGCTGTCCTCTCCCCACTTCCTAATGTCACACTGACCCCAATCAGGGAGTAGCTCAGGAATTGCTGGGTCTCTGGGGTTACACACTGTTCAGACTTTCAGCCAAAATTCAAGACATAAATCATGAGTGCTTATTTGCCCTGTAATCTCCATTCTTCCATACTGGCTACAAAGGATTCATAAACTTTTCATAAGACCTTTAACTGCAGCACACAAGGGTGCCAAGGGCTGTTATTCCTAGAATTTATCAGATGCAAGTGAACTGCTTTTTTTCCAAACCACACTTTGTTTTATCATCTCGTTTTTCCCTGTGTATTTCTTAGATTGCAGCCATCTCATCCATCATGCTCAGAGAAACAGGGAGGCTTTAATGGCTGTACCCTTCACATAAGACAACATTCTTTCAGCTCTTGAACGTGACTCTCATATGAGGGAAATTATCAGTGTGTACAAGCTACTGGAGGAGCAGAAGAAAGAGATTCTTTACCACACTTGAGAATTACTTTAGAAGTCGCCTTCAGGCAGTTTCATGCCTTTCACTGCCTGCTCAGAAACAAGTTGAAGGAAACTACATGCAAATGAAGACCAGACCTACCCACTGATATATGGTCTAACATAAAATTCAAAGAAAAACTATGAAGCAAAAGAGACCACTTGAACAAAAGCATTCTTACCACAGAGCCTGTGGATGGATTTCTCTGAGTAGGTGTCTCTATCACAGCCCTTCCCAATATGGTTGGTTTCCAGTTCAACCGTTGCTTCAACTGAGGTTATTGGCTCATCACACGTCTCCAAATGCATCCCAGGGAACAGAGCCAAGGAACCAGTGCCAGGCTCATATTCTATTCTTTTGCTCCAACCTGTATATTTATCCAAAGAAACAATATTAAAAATCTCTCATGTTTAACTGAGGATCTCAGCAAATGCTAAAAGCAGAGAGAAAGGAGAGCAAACCAACCTTGCCAGCCAGGCTTGCACGTAGGCTTAATGCTAATTTTAACCAACACATCCTCAGCAGCTCTCTTCTTCCCACAGTCATAGGCTGTTACTGTCAGTTTATACTGATGTTCTTTACCATAGCTTAACTTCTCTGTGTTTTTTATATAACCTGACACACACAAAAAACAATAAAGCAATGATCAGACACTAATAACATTTCTCAGGTCATTGCTGCATTAAATGCATTCAGGTCCCACCTATGCACTTCATGCAGGTAACCCAGACTTTGACAGACACTCCTGCAAGTGAATTACCCTTCACTGTATTAACCCAGAGATGAGCACACATACACAGAACAGCAGGTATACACTTCTCAGGCTCTTTACAGTATATTCTCTCAAAATGAAACTGCTCATGGGTGGCAACTGATACAGAAACTGTTTGGATTTTGCCAAGATTCTCTGTATTTTATGAACTTTGCAAACTTGTGAAAATAATCCATTGACAATGCAGATCCCCCAAAAACTCAAACTAAAGCCCACTAAAAACTGTTCACTTTGCTTAACCAGCTTAAACCACTAGAAGTTATCTATAGATTTTGAAGGGTGCATAGATCATTGGAGGTAAGGAATGACCTAAACAAATCACTACACTTCAAAAGCAACACCCAGGATACTGTAAAGTCCACATTCACATACGAGTATCTCAGATGTGAAAAGCACACACATGGAATCCCATTTCTCAAAGTAATTAGCAGACATTATCTTAATATTGAATGGAAAAATACAGTCAAAAAACCCTACTAAGAGGTGGTTTAAAACATCACACTGTGTTTTCTTCAGTTTGAAAAACATTTTACAAGAAACACACATGCAACACCCCATCTGTTCCTGCCATGAGTAACAACACATGGCATTGGCACCAAAAGACACCTCACTTTTCATCATTAATGAAGGGAACCCCTCTGTTTAACTGTGCTGCAGCAAAGGGTTAAACAGGCTCGCTGCCCTTTGGTGCCACCCAGTTCAATTCCTGTCCTTGGGGTGAGAAACCCCAGCCATTCCCACTGCTCTTACCATCTTTGTCAATAGCAAAAGGTACATCTGGGGTCACAATCTCGTAGCTGCAGATCTGGCTGAACTGTGGGGAGCAGTCTGCATCCACAGCCTCCACCTTGAGCACGTTGTCGTACCTCTTGCCCTCGATCACCGTGGCCTTGTACGACTTCTCCTTGAACACTGGCGCGTATTCGTTGACATCGTTCACCTGGATGTGGACTGTGGCTCTGCAATGAAACACACACCTCAGCCCACACCCTGCACACCCCTCAGGCCAGGCCTTCCATTGGTCATGCCAGGACTCTGATACAGCAGCTCCCTCTTTCCCACACAAAGCTGTTTCTTCAGAATTCCAGCTCTTGGTTGTTTCTTTAAATGAGTTATGAAACCAATCACCTCACTAGGAAAGCACTGGGTGTTTTTCCAGTGTGTTGCTCTATAATTCAGGGTAGTTCTAGGTTATTGTTTAGTGCTGCTGTTTATTTGCAAAAGAAATTCTAAGCCTTGTATTGCAACCATCAAATTGGCACCATTTTACAGAAACACAACAAAATAGAGCTGTGACAAAACAGGCTTTTACTTTTGTTAAAACAGTACAATCCTAGTTCTTTCCTGCTGTCAAGAGTATTTGATAGGAACACCCAATTTTTATTTTACATGAACAAGAATGACAGTTAAGACTGATCTCAGACTAAGAGCTCAGTTAAGAGCATTTGATTGGCTTTCTTTGCCTAATAAAGT
The DNA here is from genome assembly GCA_013400695.1 of Neodrepanis coruscans. Taxonomy (NCBI): domain Eukaryota; kingdom Metazoa; phylum Chordata; class Aves; order Passeriformes; family Philepittidae; genus Neodrepanis; species Neodrepanis coruscans. The sequence goes on along the minus strand of VYZS01079825.1, from coordinate 78,994 downwards.
ACTCAGCTGTGCCAGGCAGTGAAAACAGCCTTATTTGTTAGATGGAGAAATGAGAAATCAGATAATTTAAATGGAAGAATCACAGAAGTGGCAGATACACTTTAACACATCATACAGCTTGCTAGATAATCCAAAACAGATTGAATCTTGAATTCCATCTTCTTATGTCTGTCACTGATTGCTGGTATACACAGAATAGGAAAAATAAAGCAGTTTCTGTCACTGACCAAGGAGAAAAGATGAATGATGAAAAGTAATAAAGAATTCAATCACTGCAACCCTTCCATAAAAGCAAAAGTTTCCTAATGTTTATGCTAAGAAGAAAAATCTTTTAAGGCTTTATTTTATCCTACATGTTAAATAAATAAACACCACCAAACAAAAAAGGCTTTCTGTACCAAACAAATTGTACATTTTTCTCTTGCAGGGCTACACTCTATGGCTTTTAAAAACCCTAAAAACATGAATAACAGAGGCAGCCACAGGCCAGGGGAATGTGAACAGTGGTTTGTAGGTGCAGATTGTGGAAACCCAACATTCTGCTGGGGGAGAACATGCTGATAAGTGCTCATTCCATAGCCATGACTTTGGATAATCCCAATTTTTACTAGACCCATCAGAGGTAGTTAAGTTTTTATCTCAATTACCCAGCACAGGTATAGAAAAACAGAGGTAAACCCTACAGTGTGGAGAAGAAACCGAGCAAAGAATGTAATTCCAGCCAACAAAACATTTGTTGCCATCTTTCTCTTCAGATTCTTCCTTCAAAAGTGAAATTAAGTATCCAGCAGAGTTCAAGGCCATACCTATTTTCTGTAAGTGCAATCCTTCCAGAGGTAACACTCTGTTGCCTCCTTGAAGCACAGAGCTCTACAGTAACAAGGTTTTGTCACCAGGCTGATCTCTGCTTGTCTATCCTTATCTCATTTACTCCCCCCCGGCCTCACACAGCTTCTCATCTCCCACATGCTCTGCAGATGTTTACACCAGGGTGTTACAGTTATTCTCAAGTGCATTTTGCAGAGAGTGTTTCATATTGTGGTTTTTCTTTAGATAAAGATTAGCTGACGATTGCTTTGTTCCCATTCTTTAATCTAGGCAGAGATGAGCCTCATGCTATTGATCTCAGATCCTTCTGGGGAGGCTGTCTGCAAATGATAACAACATGTCTTCTTTTCCATTTTGTTAAGCTTAATATAGATTGACTTCCTGAACCAGATTCTGGTATTTAGAAACTGAATTCTCAAACAACATCCAGGCTTGGTATCTCCCATGCAAACCCTGTAGCAACTCAAGGTACATTCTAAGTGCAACAGCAGTTTGGTTCTATCCCCACACTATTTTCTAATGCAAATTCAGAAATCAAGGGATAAACACTATCACCTAAAATATAGGAGAGTTGTCCAAGCAGTTCATGGCCATTTGGCTGCTGTTCTTATTACCATTACATGAGAAGTCTTTCAGTATTAACAGCTGCTTCACATTTACTCCAAATACCCAGACCATAAATCACCACAAGCAGGAGACCCCTTGGAACCCAAGTCCCCTCAGCCCAGCCCAGATTTACTTACTTGTGGGATTTTTTTGCATTTGCTCCATCTGGTCCCTTCCCACAGTCATAGGCCTGGATGGTGAAGGTGTAGTCCTTCTGCAGCTCACAGTCCAGCTTCTCCTTAGAACGTATGATTCCCTCACCAGTGGATTTATCCACTACCACTGCTTCAAAGGGAACATTCTGCCCGTGAATTTTAAATCCACAAATCTCACCTACAGAGCCAAAGTAAGGGAGGTCAGAGCCAGCCAATGTTATGACAACATCTTTAAAATAAACGACCAAATATTTTGCAGCCAAGGGTTTTGTGAGGGTCTGTGGACAAAGCAAGAGCACTGTGCTTTCAAATGGGTGATTTCTGGGAACTTTAGTAAAAAAGAAGCAAACGTCTGCCTTCCAAGCAACTGCTTTACTTTGCATCCATTCATGCAGGAGTACAAAAGAGAAAAAGAGAAATGTAGACAGGCATTTCACAGGAGTACTTGAGATAGCTCTAGGGTAAGAGTAGATCTTATGTGAGCATACAGCCAAGGCCACTGGGAATGTCCTCTATGCCAAGCTACTGGGAATAGCTGGGCAGCTGGTTTGTTTTGACCAGAGCAAAAGGTTAAAATGCACAGTTACATGTGGAGGGGCGGAAAAGGCTTCGAGGATACAGGTTCAGCACCAGAATTACAGAAATTCTGTCAACAGATCAAAGGACAAAGTCTTCCTGTGCAATGTACCTGGCTAAAATTAGGGAATCAAAACAAACTACTGAATGAGAAAGGTAGAAATACCAACTTCTCAGGCATCCATTTCAACAGCTACCAACTACCACGGGCCAAATGTTAGTCAAGGGAGCTCTCACATGGAATGATTCAGGCTTTGCTTCTATCCAAACCCTTCATCCTACAGACTTGGAGGAGCAGCCCCTAGTACATCAATTTTTAAACACATCTAAGCCTGAGGCTGCACTCCAAGATTCTGGCTGGCACAGCTGGATAAGCCCAGCACACAACAAAAGCCACTCAATAAACTGCCTCATCACCTACACTGTGTTTTTACCTCTTTAACTTGTCATGTTTTGAAAGTGATTTTCTTGCAGCAACAAAACCCAATAATAGTTTTGCAATAATAGTTGCAGGGGTTTCAAAGTGCCAAGAACACACTCCTACTGTAAATATATCTAGAGATACTCAACAAAAGGGGGATTGATTCACATTTTAAACTAATGAAGCACTGAAGGTTGTGCACTGCAGGGAAGGTGTTCCAATGCTTCAGCACTTCACCATTACTTTACAAAGTATATGGAAAAACCTCAGATGTCCCAAAACAGCTCTAAGTGAAAATAACAGAAAAAGCTGATTTTCCCCCCCCAACAACTTCTTCAGTGTCCACAAAACACAAAACAACCCCAAATGGTTCAAATGGATGTCTGATTTACAGATATTTCTAACCAAGGGTTTGGTTACATAACAGTTTTTATCAATATATTTTAAAATAGAAAAAAACTGGGAGAATAAATGGGACAAAAGAGCATGACAGGATCTTCTGTTTCAGTGCTGATTCCCCATTTCATAACCAAAGTTAGTAGGTTAATATTCATAAAAGGGATAGAAAGAACCCTTTATCACCTTCTTTGGTGACTGTCACCTCAAAACTCTCTAAAGGGAGAAAAGATAAACCCAAGTCAGTAACAGGAAAAGTGGAATAGGAGCAAATAAGGAAAAGGCAAAGATGCAAACATTACACAGAATGGAAAAACTCTATTTTAAAACTCCAGTGGTGATTTGCTGTAACTGTTACAATTTTAGAGTTTTAGTTATGTTAAATGATTTCATCTTTTAGCTCCAGGTTGCCATTTTGTAGAATTTTAAGTATTTAATAAGTTCATCAAAATGCTTTTTTTTGTTTTCCTTTACTTGCCCTTTTTTAGTAACAACAACTCCTAAACAAGAGATATTTTTCCAAATTACACGTTGATGAACAACTACCCATAAAGTAGAATTTATCTGAATTTTTATACTATCCTGTTTAAAGAAGACATATCAGATAATTTAAACCACTTTTATCTACTATACTGAAACCACACATTCCTACAATTAGAAAACTTCATACTCTCTTTTTTAGTTACAGAAAAAACATCACTATTTTATTTTTTACAATAGTCATGGGGGTTTTGTGTTTCCACATAAATTTGTCTCAGTCTAGGCTGTAGAACCCCCAGCATCTGCAAACCCAGCTTTAGAGTATTGCCATAACCCATGATTTAAACACACACACATTAAACTGTGATCCTGATGAACACAAAAGCTTAATTTAAGGAACAGGGAGATGTGGAGCTCTGTGTTTTCCTAGCAGCACATTGCTGTTCCAGGTTAAACAAGCAACCATTTTATTCCACAGCTGAAATTCTGCAATGCTGGACAGAAGAGGCTCAGGAACTCAAACACATTCATGTGTTAGTGCTGAGGATGCCCAGAGCAGCCTGACTGCTCCCTCCAGCCACCACAGTGTCCTGGATCTTCCAGGTTTATGAGGAGACCTGGGATGTAACAGTTTGACAGGGGTGTGACATGACAGAGGCACCTGCAATGGTTCAGTTCCAATGAGAAGACAGTTAACCCTGGAAAACACAAACTGTTAAAGCCCCAAACTACCACACTTAGCCATTATGTTTTTCCTGGTTACCATCACGTTTGACCTGAATTCCTGTACAACAAAGCAGCCTCAGAATCACTTTTAGCAGATCTGTTAATTCTCACACATTTCCAACACTTTGCAGTAACACATCCAACTCTCCCTTCAACAGTGGCCTCAGAAAAGGATGAGGCACTAGAATTACAGAGAAATATTTTTATTAAACAGGTAAATTTACAGTGGAGGAAAGTTCTCATGATTTCTAGTCCTTCATTTTAAAAGGAGCCACTTTCTGGAACAGCTCTCAACAGCTTCTCCCTGAAACTCACTTCAGGTAACCCCTGATTTATAATCAGCTCTTTATTTTAACACACCAACTATGCTGCCTCTTGTGGCAGCCACATAACTTATTTCAGTCTATTCTTACACAGGATATGAATATAATCCCAGATTTCCCTATGTTTTGGCAATAGGATCATTGAGGAAACGTTGACGCTGTTTAAATTCATGGCTGACACCAGTGATCAGCCACAAGTGACATTCCAACTGCAAGCTCTTAAATATTCCATCTCTTCACTCCTGCACACCCACCTCCCTGCTCCCTCTGAGAGCCAGGCAGTGTGTGTGAAACACCAAATCACAGGAACAAAGTAACTGCAAGGGAACATCAGAGCAGAGAGCCTGGAATGGGGAGAAGAGGGAGAAGGGGATTAATGGGGCAATTCCCTGTTTGGGAGAGGGGAGGCTGTTTAAGAGCTGGGCAGTTCTTTAGCATCTGCAGTGACCTGTAACTCTGGCACCAACCCCAGTGTGGCTGCCAGAAGTTCAAGTATCCCAGTTTTGGCTGCAGAGAACAAGGCATAAATAAACTCCCCAATAAATATCTGTCTCCAGATGCTGTTTAAGGTACAAAGCTTCAGTTCAAGGTGCACTGTGGCTCAATCTCTGCCAGATGTTTCTCAGAACAGTAACTGATTAATGCTTCTTATCACTTCATTCTCAAATTGAGATACATTGCTGAAATAAAATTCTCTCTCTCCTATACTTGGATAAGAATGATGATCAATCTGTACAATAGTTTATATTTAATATGTTGGAAACTGTCCAATTAAATAAACTGTAACTAGGACAGCACTTCACAGTGTTTACAGGTGAAAAGTCACTTTGTTTTACAGATAACACAGGTCTGGGAACCTGTGTTAGCCAGAAAACAGAGTAACCCTGGAGCCTAAAGGACTTCTGTATCTCTCCTTTCTGGGGTAGCACAGTTGACAGTGAGAACTTGGTAGAATTTTGAGTTTTACTGTTCTGTCTTTCTGTAGTGTTATGATATAATGATGTAAAATAATTATAAAGTTAATAAAAACTTTCTTAAGGTATTTAAACTGCAGTCTAAGTATGTTAAAGTCCTGTGTAATACACACAGGATTTGACTATAGACATTGTTCAGACTCTGGAATCCTTCTCCATTCCCATTCCACAGCAGGAGAAGGATCAATTGTCCCAGCTCCAGCCAAGCAGCACTAGGAAAGCCTCCCATTTCAGAATGTGCACAACACCCTCTAAACAAGCATTTCTTGGTACAAAACTGTTACATTATTTCACCCACATCCTAAATTCGATGCAGAAATGGCTGAAACACTATTGCAACACAATTCCCTCCAGGTTCTGCCACCTGGCTGTGCAACTGAACTGTCCATCTGAAGGGACAACATCACAATGTGTTTGATCACAGTGTCAGTTCTCTCCCAGCTGGGCCCTGCCCACAGACAGGAGTCCCTCCTGCACAAACAGGGGCTGCTGGCCCTCACTCCTCCACCCTAAGGGGAGCTTGTCTCCAAAGAACAAGGATCCAAGGGCTTGCTGGATTTTTGAGGTGGTTTGTTGGTTTTTTTTTTTTAAGAATCCAGAGAGATTCTGTGAGATCCTTTCCAAAGCTCGACACATATTCGTGCTTCAAGTCAAAAAATTCCTCACCCCCACAAAAATACTTCTTGCATCCCAGAACAGCAAGGGGAGAATAAAAGGATTGTGGCTGAGAAGTGGTTTTCTCCAGGGGTGGGGGAAGAGGGATTAAAGCCCCATTAGAGGCACATCAAAAAACCAAGGAAACATTTCCTTCCACAAGGGAAACATTTCAAACATCTGGGCAGCAAGACCCTGAGTTCCACTCTCCTAACAAAACACATTCAGTGATGTGGAGCCATCCAGATATAACATTGTCTGCTTCAAATGCAATAAAAATTCAGTTCCTTTATGCACAGCAAAGGGGAAATCCCTATGGAGAGCTTCAGACATCAAACTGATTTCAGACACAAATTACTCCAACATACAATAGAAAAATGGAGCTGTCCTTGATTTTTTTTTCCCCAGCAAAACCACTTAGGCTCACATTCCAGCACAATTCAATTTGTAATGCAGAGAAGTTTCACTGAGAAACAAGAATAGCCATTGTTTTCTCCAGCAGATCTGTAACAATCATGGGGCAAAAGATTGATTCCATGAGGTCCCCCCACATGTCAGGCAGTTTGGCAAAGCAAACTGGTACAACTGTATTCAAACTCTGTTCTCTAAAGTGTTATTTCAGATTTAAAACCATACAAACAACCTGAGAAATAAACATCTATATAATCCTACTTATCTTTGCACTCCTGAATTTAAGGATCCTGCCCACAGCACAGAGTGAGCAAAGCAGTAAAATATTACTTTTACTTGCCCCACAGTTCATGCACTACAAAGAACCTAAATGAACTAGCTTCAAGATGCTTTGACATGCTCAAAATTGAAATAAAGCAAAAAGCTCTACTTAAAATATTTTAAACCTGCACACAGTTCAGAAGTTTCACAGCTCAGCTAGAGGGCACAGTTAATTAAAATACCCAGCCTTTTGAAGCATGAATAAATTTGGTTTCTAAGCAGGAATATACCAGTGAGGGCTGAAAAAGCCATTTAATCCTGAAAATGCTTTGGTTTGCACAGCACCCCAACCAGAGCTGGTGAGAGGCAGCACAGCCCCCACCTTTGGGCTCCTCAAGGAGGGATTCAAGTATTGTTCCATTTAATGGCAGACAAATACTTTTATTATAGATCCCCACAGCACAGTCATTCACAATTTACAAAACTCAAATCCAACGGTCTCATAATGAGGAGAATTTCTTTACAACGTTAATTGTTATACTCAAAATTTAATTTCTTTAAATCCACTGGTCTGCTGCTGCTGATTAAGAATTGTCAGGTTTTGAAAGCTAAAATACACAGTTTATACAGACATTTAATCAAACCAACTTCCAGCTGGTGAAACATTCATTAAATGAAAGCAGGTTTGTACAATTTAGATCAACCCAATGGGAAAAGGCTCATTTGACATTGGATTTTCCTCTGCAAATGTGACAATATATTTAAAAATACTCCTGACAGTTATTTTCCTGAAAACATTACTATCCAAGAAGTACAGAACTGCCATTTTTAGGATCTGCTCATTGCTGCCAAACTACCAGCACCTACATTTAAAGCACTAAAGAACTGAGAGGTGATTCACATTCTCCTCATCACCAAGTACACAAAAGCTCCCCAAACCTCCTTGGTGTATCACAGCTCAGCTCCTTCCTTTGGAAATGTTTCTTGTACAAAGGCAGCAGTTTTATTTCCAGTCAAGATTTCACTGAAGAGCCTCTGCCATGTGCACCCAGTACATGAGAAAGTTTGGATTTTGGTTTGCCATGATCTCCAAATCACAGCAACCCAACTGGTACTTTAAGCACCACATTAAGAAAGTTGTGACCAAACTGCCAGAACACTGCAGCACCCAATGCAGTGCTGAGCACTTCAAATGGTTGTTAATTTAATCCCTCTCCTTTCCCACCCCTTCTTCCTCAGTGCCAGTGCTCCCACAAATGGCTGCTGTCACATCCTTTGGGTATTTCACTGGGATTCTCAGCTCTCCAATTTTACTTAACCAAGTAATCTCCTGCAAATATCCCATTTAAGCTCCTGTTATCCACTCCCAGTAATTTAAACACTTGCAGATGCCTAATGGTATTCTTCAAACACATCTTTCTTACACTTTTCAAACTGAAAAAAAAAGTACTTTCCATAATACTTCATCCAATTAAGGAATACAGTAATCCTAAACAGTAATTTAAAGAAAAAAAATCTACTGCAGAAGTTTGTAAGAATACTGTTATCTGTCAGCCCTGTGTTCAAAGTGAAAAATTAGCCCACATTTTGCAAATATCTTGTGTATCATTCTCTGTATTCTTTGCTAGAGCAGAAAAAGCCTTTTCTTCAGCCAGAAGAGGTTGTTCATCTTTTAAAAATACCCCAGACTGTTAAGCAAACTTATCAAAGACATGCAATCTTAATTCTGCTAATTAGGATTTTCACTCTATTAAGACACAAACAAAAACACTAAGAAAACCAAAAATTCTCTTCAGAATGATAAGAAAACCATTGTTTCAGAACTCCCAGACTGAAAGCTGTGAAATCCAGAGGACTGAGGAAAAGGTTGGACACTATGAAAACAGAACAAAAACAAAACATCATAAAAATTAACACATACACATGACATTGAAAGCAGCTTGGAATACCTGGAACAGAAACTTCTCTCTGGTTTGGATACAGCTGTAAATCTGAAATAGAACTCTGCTCCATGTACAAACACTTCCTAGGATCCAGAAACTACTGTTAGGGAGAACACACTAACACAGAGCACCCCTTTCTCCACAGAAAAGCAGCTGAATCCTTTACCTGCAAATCTCAGAGGGGCATCTTTGTCCAGGGCTATGAGAGGGGGGTCCAGGAGCACTGTGTTGTCATTTTCTGTAACTATGCCATGATAGGTTGTTTCAATCCATGGCTTGTGCTTGTTAACTGGAAGGAAAACAAAGGACAAAGTCAAAATGTTGGATACTTTTTAAGAAAAAATTATACTACTGATTTCAGTATTTTTCTCTGTTATTTGTCTAAGTCTGAAGCAGTATTTAAATGAATTAAAGAACTGGAGATGTAATCCTGACTAGGTATGTTTAGAAGAGCTGAGTGTCCCTGCAGGCCTCCCAAAAGTAACCAACCTAAATTAGTTCCTAACTATGTTGGGAATTCAGATGCCCCTGAAGTGCAATTCAAAACCCTTCCAATAGTGATGGCAGTGCCACCAAGTGTGACACCAGAAAAACCTGCAGCCAGCAGCAGCTGAGGGAAGAGCAGCCACCACAAAACAAGGCTCTGTGCACACTCTGCTTCCCTCCAGCTTGGAAAACTTGGGATCCAGCTGCTGGACTGTTCTTCAGAACATGAAGGCTTGTTCTAGTTTCAGCATTTTGTTTTGTACAGAGTTTTTTATTGTCATTAAGGGGACAGGTGGGAAGAGAGCAAACATAAGTTACTCAGGAGTTGTTTTAAGAGCCTGAGAAACCCCAGTAGAGAACTGCCCAGCAAAGCATCCTCAGCTCTGCACATAACCTGCAAACTGATCCCTGGAGCCTCTTTCCACATCACTGGTCCCCCTCTGCTGCAGAGAAATGCAGTTTCTTTCCTTGTCACCTCACAAAAAGAGTTTTTTCCTAGTACATCACTAAAGATGCAAGGCAGAATGATGTTTTCTAGTAGGCTGCCATCAGCTGGGTGACAATCCAGTATGAGAGTGCCTTGATTATTAAACATGTAGCTTTATGTTGTGCTCCCCAAAGGGACACACACTGGTGCTGTGGACTGTCAGCCCTGTGTGGTTTAACAGCTAATTCTTCTTGACAGCTGAACACACAGTTTCTCCTGGTCTAACTCTCTTCATGCTGAGGTTCAGCACGTATCAGTTTCACCTAAACTGTGCTGGGCAATGTGTATTTGTTACTTAAAAAACCCTCCTGGTCTACCACATACCCTTGATTCCTAAATCAGTGCAGTTGAGGAGCACTTTTAGTGCAGATACAAGAAATGCTTTGCTCGAGGTTACAGCAAACAAACCAAAGAGCATTCAACAGACAACATCACCCAGACTGTGGCCTTCATCAGATCAAGAACTTGCAATTTATGAAATAAATGCTTGTGCAATCCCAGCAAAATCTATCCCACAGCTAGAGCTCCATCCCAGAGCTGAGTTCTGCTCTTTCACCCCTCGAGAATTAAACAAGCAGATTGTCAAAAGAGGCTGAGACTGAAATGTATTCATGTCATCTCCCATATGCTCACAGAGAGGAATTAAAAAACAGTGATAAAAGGACTCTTCAGTAAACAATCAAACCTAGAGAACTCATACAGGAAACCATAACCCTCCAAAATGCTTCCATCTGCAATCTCCTACTGGTTAGCAGCAACAGCAGACAGGATACATTATCTCCATCCACAACAATGCAGCCAGAGAGGACTCACAACAAACTATTTTAATGCAAACACTGTTTAATTACCACCCTGAGGTTTGACTCAATATAGAAACACTCTCTTTATTGCCTCCATACCTCACACTCCCAACACCCAGCACACCAAAGAGCCAGTGAAATGCCAACCCTGTTCTGTTCACCCAGAGCAGCTCAGGGCTGCTGGCCCTCCCAGAGCTCCAGCCCTGGCCCTGCTCAGAGGGAAGGAAGGGGCCAGGAACTGCTGCAGCCTGAGGCTCCCATGGAAACCTCTCAGTTCAAACCTGGCCTCAAGGAAAGTGCCTCACCTACAGCTTTGGCTTCAGGAGCACAGGGATGTATTTTTCTGTCAGTGCATCTCCCAGCTGAGGAGATCTGAGCCTTCTCATCCCTTCCTCTTAGTCCCTGCAAGGACCTGGTATAAAATACTAGCACAGATCTCTGAGAAAGAAGCTGCATCTCCATTCTAACACTTTTGAATGTATAATATATTTTTTTTAAAGCACTGAGAAACCTTCTCCTAATTTAGCAACCTATTAAATCCCACTACTGCCAGGTAGGGAGTTCTATAAATCCTTGAAGTATTGTAACCACATATGAACAGAATTAAGAGTATGCTGAGCATCTGCAGAGTCTAGTGAACCTTCAAACAACAGGCCCAGTTGAAAGCAAAGTCATGTCCTTTTATTGTGCTGCAGACAATAAAATCATAAAGCTTAAACCCCTTTGTGTTTTGGAAGGCTAAAACATCACCAGATTTTAAAATATAAAGCTTAAATCCCTTTGTGTGTACGAAGGCTGAACATCACTGGACTTTAAAACACCAAACTTCCTGCTGAATACCCAGGAAAGGTCTGTTATCCATATCAGTGATCTACTGACTGCAGCAGAACCACACACTGCAAGGAATTCTCAGGCACAGCTCACCAGAGACACAGCCCTGCTTCCCCCTCCAGCCAACTGCCAAACTGAACCAAGTCCTGTCCTGAGCTCACATGGCTTAAACAGTATTGGATGCTGGACTGACAAGAGGGGAAAAAAGGGGAAAGGATAATTTAATTGTTACAAAACTCCTGCAATGTCCAGGGAAAGTCAGACCAGAACAAGCCTGACACCAAACAAGTGTCCTGAGCTGTTAATCTCTTGCCATTTAACTGGGATAAACTACACTGGTTTCCTTGAAATACAATATTCACACTATTTGTAAGTGCCTCAAGTGGAATCTGCTGCAAATCCCAACGAGCATTTCACCCAGTCAGGTGGGGGAAGCTGCACTGGCACAACACAGAGCCCTGACTTCTGCTGAGCTCCCAGTGGGCAACAAGAAATTCCAAAGACAGCTGAGCATTCCCCTCTTTGCACACAGCAAACTGAAGGGCAGAGCTCCTGCCAGAGCCTTCCTGAGGGATGCACGGCCCGGGGTGAGCAGCAGCCCCAGCCCAGCGGGGTTTGTCCAAGGTAAATCACTGCTGCCTGACCCGGTGAGTGCCCCCAGCACAGGGGGGGAAACACCTTGTGCTGCAGGGAAATGTGCTCAGTCCCCCCTGCAATGGCCTGTCCTGCAGCAAAGGGGATGTGCCCCAGGGCAGGGATGGCTCCCAGGAGCAGCTGAGGCTGCAGAACCTCATCCATCAGAGAACCAGAAGCAGAGAACCTCCTGCTGTTTAAAGGAATTAATGAATGTAAATGACTTTGGAGCAGGGAAACAGGGTTTAGGGCTACTGTGGAAACTTTAATCAAAAGCTATTAAGACAATCAGAATTAGTTCAGCTCTGCAATTTCAAAGCAAATATTAAAATTAAATGCACTTTAAGTCCTTCCTGAGGACTTCTGTTATNCTTGAAGTATTGTAACCACATATGAACAGAATTAAGAGTATGCTGAGCATCTGCAGAGTCTAGTGAACCTTCAAACAACAGGCCCAGTTGAAAGCAAAGTCATGTCCTTTTATTGTGCTGCAGACAATAAAATCATAAAGCTTAAACCCCTTTGTGTTTTGGAAGGCTAAAACATCACCAGATTTTAAAATATAAAGCTTAAATCCCTTTGTGTGTACGAAGGCTGAACATCACTGGACTTTAAAACACCAAACTTCCTGCTGAATACCCAGGAAAGGTCTGTTATCCATATCAGTGATCTACTGACTGCAGCAGAACCACACACTGCAAGGAATTCTCAGGCACAGCTCACCAGAGACACAGCCCTGCTTCCCCCTCCAGCCAACTGCCAAACTGAACCAAGTCCTGTCCTGAGCTCACATGGCTTAAACAGTATTGGATGCTGGACTGACAAGAGGGGAAAAAAGGGGAAAGGATAATTTAATTGTTACAAAACTCCTGCAATGTCCAGGGAAAGTCAGACCAGAACAAGCCTGACACCAAACAAGTGTCCTGAGCTGTTAATCTCTTGCCATTTAACTGGGATAAACTACACTGGTTTCCTTGAAATACAATATTCACACTATTTGTAAGTGCCTCAAGTGGAATCTGCTGCAAATCCCAACGAGCATTTCACCCAGTCAGGTGGGGGAAGCTGCACTGGCACAACACAGAGCCCTGACTTCTGCTGAGCTCCCAGTGGGCAACAAGAAATTCCAAAGACAGCTGAGCATTCCCCTCTTTGCACACAGCAAACTGAAGGGCAGAGCTCCTGCCAGAGCCTTCCTGAGGGATGCACGGCCCGGGGTGAGCAGCAGCCCCAGCCCAGCGGGGTTTGTCCAAGGTAAATCACTGCTGCCTGACCCGGTGAGTGCCCCCAGCACAGGGGGGGAAACACCTTGTGCTGCAGGGAAATGTGCTCAGTCCCCCCTGCAATGGCCTGTCCTGCAGCAAAGGGATGGCTCCCAGGAGCAGCTGAGGCTGCAGAACCTCATCCATCAGAGAACCAGCAGCAGAGAACCTCCTGCTGTTTAAAGGAATTAATGAATGTAAATGACTTTGGAGCAGGGAAACAGGGTTTAGGGCTACTGTGGAAACTTTAATCAAAAGCTATTAAGACAATCAGAATTAGTTCAGCTCTGCAATTTCAAAGCAAATATTAAAATTAAATGCACTTTAAGTCCTTCCTGAGGACTTCTGTTATCTTCTTAGGAGTGCTCAGGAGTTCATTTCACTTAAATTGGATCTGGCACTCACACAACTGAAGATGTGGACACACCTTGACCAGAAAGGACTGCAGCCGAAAATACCTTTTCTTCTAGAAAACTACTCCTATAAACAGCCCTGTGCTGCATTATTGTTAAAACTAGATCAAAATGATTCATGCCAAAATAAATTCTTGAGTGGTAAAACATGTTGAACAAACTCAATAACAAGTATTAGAATTTGAAAGGTATTTGTTCAATTTAGAGACAGTAAACATAAAACACTCATTTTGAAAATTCACCTTTGAGACTCCATGAAAAATTCAGAGAAAAATTCATAAACCCAGAATTATATTCTCTGTCAATACAAATGAACTGAGCAAACAGCCCTTTACTCCTGTCCTGAAGGTCTGACAAGAATTGATTACTGCACATCTTGTGTTCAGCTGCCTCTCTCCTGATGCACAAGATCACAAAGCTGCCTTTCACTGAGACAATAAAACCTCTAAGGTATGTCTTTTCCCTTGAATATTCATAGTTTGTACTATTCTGATGAAACTTCAGGCAATGCCATTGAAAGCAGCAGCTTGTGCTGTACATACCCACAGAGAGATACAGCCCAGCCAAGATTTACACACTCAAACCTGCCCTCCCCACCCTGAAAGTAAAGCTGAATAAGAGAGGGCGTAGCAGGGGCTGGTTGGTGTGTGTTCTGTCCTGCCCAGCACTCACAGCTCGGCCTCCACTCTCCAGCAGGTTAACTCTGCACATAAACAACTGCAAATGTATCAGTGGTAACGAAAAGATTTATTGTGTTTGATTATTTAATTGGGTCTGCTCATACCCAGAATTTTATCAGCAGTCACAGTCCCACAACCAGGTACAAACAAGGGACAAAACCAAACAAAAGCTCCACTCAAAGGCTGAATTTCTTGACAGCAGAGGCTGATCTATAGCACAGGGTTCCAAGAGCAACTACAATTCCCATTCCTGGGAAATGAAAACTGCAGTAACAAAACAAAGGGACTGAATCCAGGAGATTCTTGATGCCCCAGAGAGGGATTGGGAAAGGGCATGAACATCCTCCAACAGCTGGAGAGAAACCAGGCAATTGAAACCCATCCCACAATTTCAGATGCCCATCCTGGAATCTCTGCCATGGCCAAGGAGCACCTGGAACTGCAGCACAAGGGAATGTTATCAATTATCAGGGGCCTACAGTCTGTACAATTAACACCATCTTCAAACCAATGGCTGGAGGAATTTGACAGGTTTTATTAAATTACATTTTGCCCAGGGAAAAATCTCTGCTTCATCATCACTCAGAGAAAGTTTCCTGCTCTCCACTGGACCAGTTGCCCAAATCTGATTTGTACACAGTTTGCTATAATCATGATGAGACTAAGGGACATGCAAATGACTGATTAGGAAATATTTGCAATTTTTATTACCCACAACTGCAGCAGAAGAAACACTCAGAGTGCCAAAGGCCTTAGACAGAGGATGTACTGACCAAACTTCAATTTGGATAAAGGCCTGTCAGGGAAAACAAAGATCCCACCACAAAACAATTTGAATAGGATTAAGACAACAAAGCCTTAATTTTTCAAGTGAAACTTAAAATGCTTGACACTAAACAGAAGGCTAAAATAGAAAACATAAGCCCCAAACTAAAACCATTAAATTAATATTATCTTAAACATTGCTAATTACAGTGCAGGAGTGGAAATCCTTTCCTTTCTAACTGCTGAATTTATAAACTTCACTCCTTGAAAGGAAACAGTATTTCCAAAGCCAGCAAACAGCACCTCAGCAGAGCTGGCACTGCTTGTCTCCTCTTCACAACAGGGAAACCCACTGGGAGCAGTAACTGCAACTTGTTTTCAATCAGATACAAAGCAAGTGAGACGAGACCTAATACTACAAACAAAGGACAGACAGACAGTTCTTCAAAGGCACTGAGGCTCCCAATAATCCTTTCTAAAGGCTCCTAAGGAGGTTTAGTCCCTGCTGAAGCCAGTGTGAGTCAATCAGCACAAATCAAATAAATTAGAGTGCAAAACCAGGTTTGTTGAAGGTGAGGGTTCCAGACCCACTAAACTCTCCCAGGGTTTGAAGCATCACTTCTGTCTCTGACAATAATGATAATGCCAGAGATGTGTGGCCTTTAATACCATAAACCACATCTCAGGGAGACTCCTCTGGATAAAACTAAAGAGAGGGAGATAAGGCTCAGAAAAATAGTACAAGTGCTTTTTGCTCAGAGAACATTAATGACTAAATAAGTTTGTTCCCCTCTGCAGAACATTTCCAGAGCCACAAGCCTCTAAGCCATCCCAGACTTGGGTTTTCCTGACAGGAAATGCTGCTTTACCCAGAACAGCAGAGCTCTCAGTTCCAGGAGGGTCACGTTATGCTGAGCTGTGGCCTGACCTGGGTTTAACTTCATCCCTTCCAACTCCCACCAGAAATGAAGTCCATGAGCCCACCAGCTTCTGTCCTCCTCCTCCTCCAAAACAATAATCTGACCCTGGGGATTCTGTGTCTGCAGAAACATTAACACCTCGAAGCAAAGACACATTTGTAAGTCTGGAAAAGTTTCTGTTGATAAATTTTCCCGCTGACTTGGCACAGTCAGCACAACCTACAGCCCCGTAACATGGGAAAGAGAACTGGCACAGGAGTGTTCCAAACACACAAAGCAAACCAGGCTTGCCCGCTCTCTCCTCCATTTCAGTTTCTGCAGCAGTGCATTATTTTAAATAATATATACAGGGGAAGAGATGGAAATTGTTTGCCTGAGCAGAGAGGGCTGTATACAGTGCTTTTCCAATGCACCACAGAAAGGTCTAGCACTGCTTAATTCTGTCTCTTCTCAGTGGTCTCTTACTTTCATAAATACTCAGAGAGTAAAAAAAACCAAACAAAACAGGCCCCATAAACAGCCAAATTGTCTCTTCATAATGCTCCAGGGCAGGGTTACATTTCCTTGCCTCTAGAAAGGAGACAGAAACCTAATCCCCAGCCCTGTATTATCAAGGCTGTTCCTATGTCAAAGAAACATCTGCAGCGACTGTGGTAGTAACAAAGTGGTTTGTGGTTTGAATTTAAGGCATTCACAGCACCACAAAACTTCCTGAAATAATGACAGATCAGCAAAGCTTCCTCAAGATAGTATTGTTTTCATCAATACCCTTCCTAAATGACAGCAAAGCTGGAAGGGCCCCAAGGCAGGGCCCAGGGAAGGACCAGCCTTTACCTGCACTGCCTTCTGCTCTGGAAACTCCCTCATTCCAACTCCTCATCCAGCTCTGCTGGTAAACATCCAACTGCTTCCCTGGCAAACACTGTTTGAATGCTCTGCTAGCTGCTGCTTTTCCACTGCAACCTTAGTCCAAATGTTAGAAACATTTAGGTCAACTTGATCAATTACGAAACAAATTCACTTCAGTCAAGAGCTCTGCATTAGTTGGGCTGGAACTTGCCTCTTTAGAGCCTCAAACCACTCTTTGCACCCCTTCCTTAGCCACAGGGAAGGTGGGAGGTCAGCTGGCTCACACCTGCCTTCTGTGCAAACTCTACTTGCATTTCTCTCCATCACCAAAAAAAATAAACCACTTTTCACTGCAACCACAGGAATGGCAGGATTGGAGAGCAGAACTCACCACTAGTGTGGCCTTTCCAACTCATTTCTGCACGTTACTGAGCCAAGCACAATTTACTTTTCACCACTTGCAATAAATCTCAGTTGCTTCACTCACAGATGAAAAAGATGAAGCTGTACTTGGAAAAAAAATGGAACTGACAACAGGGCACAGAATGGAAAGCTCATCAAAAAAGCTTCCAAAGAAACGCCTCTCCTCAGAACAGTGAGTTGCCCCAGCAGCTTTCCAGGTGTTCCCCAGAGCTTGTTTGCCACTCAGTGCCTCTCCACACACCACGATGAACGGGCCCACCTACAGCAGCCAAAACGTCACACGGACTAAAGCAACTGCACACCCCAAGCCAAGCCAGAGCTCACGCTGTAACTCGGTTACGTGTGATGAAGTTGAACAGATCGGGACCTGCAGTCCAGCAGCTCCGTAGGTTTGACTGAAAACAGGTACAGGCTCTGACAAGCTGCACAAGAGCCGCCCCAACAGAGCTGCTGAAATCTGCCATTCTACGTTTTAGCTTTCTCTGAAAATGGTTTTTGATCTTGGCTTTGTTATCTTAATTGCTGGAAAAGGCCAGCAACTCACTGAGCCTGGGCTCCCGTACCGGTGTGGCAAACACGACATTTAATGGTTCCGAGCCAGGGAAGAGGCTGCACTTGAGAGATCTTACATCAGTAAATGATGCCCACTGTCTACACAGCTGCTCAGGGACTTCTACAGCAGCAGCTTCTCCATCCTACACGGGGAAACTGCAGCAAGATGTGTCTTTAACGAGCCGGTTTTTCAGACCAAGAACTTCCCTTCAAAGCATTTACAAGCCTTTTAACAGCTGCACTTCTGATCTACTCCCCGAATCAACGCCAAGACCCCCAATCCCATCCTCAGCCCATCTGAATCTTGCAGAAGCGGCCGTGCCGGAGCCAGGGGTAACCTTCAGGTGTGGAAGCGCCTCGCAGGCTCTCGCAGGGCGCCGTGCTCGGGAGCAGCCCCGCAATGCGTATGATGCTGCCGCTCCTCGGGATAATCAATAGCCACCAGGCCGCGTTCGCACCGCCGAACCCTCAAGGTCTGGCCAAGGTACGAGCCCCGGCTCATTCCCCGCCGGCCCCGGCCCGCGGCTCCCCGAGGGCTCTCCCCCGCCTCTCCCGGCCCCGCTCCGACCCGAGGCTGCCCGCGGGACCCTCCCGGCAACAAGTGCCGCCCCCGCGCCCGCCCCGGGCCCCGTTATGTAACGGGCGGGCACGGCCGGGCCGGGNGGGCGGGAGAGCCCATTGCGGACCCCGCCCCCGCCCCGCCCCTCGGGCGCTGAGGGCACTGCGGCACCGGGCGCTCTGTCCCGGGCACCGACACCGGCACCGGGGATTTGGGGTCTTTTTGGGGTTTATTATCACGGGCTGAAGGAAGCTCCGAGGCTGCGGATGAGGGGAGATGGCAGCGAGGCTGGGCAAGACCCCCCGTTGAAGCATCGCACGGCTGAGGGAGGCTGGTGCCCTCCGAAATCCCACACAGCTGAGGGAGGCTGGTGCTCTCCCGAACCCCTCACGGCTGAGGGGGACTGGTGCCGGCGGAGCCTCACGCAGCTGATTCAATAAATGCTGATTAAGCCCCCCCCACACAACTTGTGTGCGTGAGTTAAACCCCGTATAAAGCTACTTCAGAAATAATGAAACCCCATATAAAGCTATTTAAATAGCTTGCACAGCAACGTTCACAAATCTTTTCCGCAAAAAGGCGAAAAAGCTGGTTTTTTTCCCTCAACATTGACAGCAAAGACAACCACAGAAGCACTGGGAGCAGGAGGCACAAACCCAGTGAGCTGCTGGGCAGGAGCAAAATGCCAACACCTGCCTGCAGAACAAACAGAATCACACAGTCACTGAGGCTGGAAGAGACCTTTAATATCATCAAGTGCAACCATTAACCCAATAACCCTTTCTGGCTATGTTTTTATAGCTCTAGGAGTGCGATCCTGCAGGAACGCCTCCTCTTTAAACATAAACACACCTCAGAGCACCGCGATGTTCCTCTGAGTGGGTGCTCAGGGGGTTCCTTGGTGCTGCAGTGGCTGTGCTGGGCATTCACAGCTCAAACACTGCAGAGTGAGAAAACTTTTTAGTGTAGTTTTAGTGACTTTTATCAAGGCAGAAGCCTATTACTTCAGTTTGGAAAAAATCCCTGTGTCCTATCTAAGTTGAGAAGTTACGTTAAGTTGAACAGAACTTGTCCTCTAATAGAAAAGTTCTTTGCTTTGTGATCAAAAATTTCAATTAGAAAATGCTTCAACAGAGGAAAAAACTACCTTACCATCATCAGAGTTCTGACAACTAAAATGCAACCAACTTATTTTATAATTAGGTCTGACTACTCATGCTTTGTACCTATTAGCCATTTCACTCCCACAGTGAAATAAAAATAAAGTCCAGAATGTTCAGGATCCTAGAGATGTGGTATTTCCTTATTTTAAAACACTTTGCAATTTAAATACCAAGATTGATCTGTGCTGGAAAAGCCTCCCCCTCCCTCCCCAGGCAAGGCCAGTGCTGTTCCCATCACTGCTCATCCCCCATTTGAGATGGAGTGAGAAACCAAAGGTGAGAAACCAACTCATTCCCTGCCCTTGAGCAGTCACTGGGGTGTCACAAGGTGACAGAATCCGGTCTGTACAAGCCACTGCATTTGGCTGTCCAAAGGAAGGATGTCCCAACTCTTCAATCCTCAAATCCCACCTTCTTTACTTGCTGTGTTTGAGTATCTGCAGAGCAGAGAAGGAACTTGAAGACCAGAGAAGGAACATGAAGAGCAGTCCCCTGTGGCACAGTTTAAGGAACAACACCCCAATTACTGTGCCATGCTCCAGAGCTCTCCCTTAACTAAGAAACCGAGTTACTCCACATTTTTTCCATTGACTGTAGGGCAGCTGCTCTATCAAGAGCTAAGACATCGTTCTTTTTTTTAAGTAAAGCTAAAGCCTCAGCCTAAACCCCCTTGATTTCTCAGCCTGGCTAACATATGCTGGATGGCAGATCATGTCAGAAGAAGCCTGGAGCCCATCTGTTGTCAGAGCTGAGTCTTTACATTCTGCCAACGCAGCTTCAGCTGACAGTTTGCTACATGATGTGTTTTCCTTTTGTATGGAGAGCAGGACTGTCCAGCTCAGTGTGGCTCTCAGACAAAGCTTACTAATGTAAAACCGGAGTGAGAACCGCCCCATCAGTAAAGATTTGCAAGGCAAGATATCATCCATTAAAAGATGATTGCCCACTGATGAATACATGGTATAACACATATCCAGTATCCACCCAAATATTGGTTTTTTGATTAGGAATCTAACCATGGACAGAGCTTTAATGTCAATATAAAGGTATCTGAAGAGGGCTTCTAAGTCTGGCCAGTTGACATGCAAATAGACATACTCTAATGAAACATTTTTTTTCAAAATATATTGTCATTAGGTGTAGCAAAACCCAGTTTTAAAAGTTCACTTGGGCTGTATCATGAATTATAGCAGGGAAAAACACAACACCATGAACCACAGGGAGAAGGGGACTCAAGTGTTACCATCAGGACTCATTTAAGTTATTCCAAATCTGCAGAATTAGAGAGGACAGACATTTTCAAGAGAATAAATATGTTCAGGTAAACCTTATTTAATACACAATGATACTACCAGCTCAAATGAATTAATCAGCTGAATCAGGCTGAAACTGGGAAATTTCCAAGGAAGAAGGCATTGATGGCATTTCACTCTCTAAGCAAAACTCCTCCGAGTCAGTTGTGACTAAGACACTGATTCAGTAAAGCAAACAATTCTTTAGTCTGTATTTTGGGCTCAGTTAGATGGCTTTGTTTCGTTGGATGACTAAGTGGTGTGAAGGAAGAGTTCAGAGGTTGAGGACACAGCAGGATGGGCCCTGCACCCGGGGGGAAGCGCAAAATGAAATCCTGATCCGTGTCACCACTGATGTTCCACTGGCACTTACTCTAACAGTACATGAAACACAACATCCTCTCAAACACCTCGTGTTTCACAGAACTAAATTTGATTTAAATGGCCCAGTGTGGGACCTGCACCAGACCTGGTGCTGTTAAGCACTGGCTGTCCTGTTCCTGCCTGCCAGAGGGAATTGCATTTCCCACGCTGACAGGGATTCTCACTCTATCCCAAACACCACATGCCATTACTTCAGAGAAGCTCAGGGAACCAACTTCAGCACCTTCATTTTTACCACTTATCTCCCTCCTACTCTCTGACCTGCTTCTCGAGCTCCAAAAACCCATTGATTTTTGTTTTATTGGTAAGCAACAAAACTGGAACAAATGGCTCCTGGCAGAACATGTTTTCTGTTTCAGCTGAAAACCTATCGGCCTGATGTCCTTGAAATGCACAGTGTGACTAATGCCCGCCTTGCAAGGACCCAGGAGGACACATTTATTGCACTTGTCAGAATGGAGCTGAGCAGCCAGAACAGAAAAGATAAGGTGATAGGTAAAAATGAATGTGTTTGCTTGGGACTGAAAGGCAGGCAGTGCACACTATAAATACAGGGAGCAGAGACGTGCTGGGGTAAGACAACAGCAGATCTGGCTGTGGCTGTTAGAGCTCAGCATCATAAAGGGGTTTGAATAAGAATAGGCACTGTTACTTCTGGATACTAGACCTGGACTCCTGTTTAAAAGGGCACATATAGGGAAAGAGCCCAGACTTCAAATAGTCTAAAACTGCAGTGAGAAAATGACTGCCTTTAAAGAAAGAGGCCGGAACCGGGTGTGGGTTTGTTTTCATCTCAGTGCAATTAATGTCTGCTCACCAGTTTGTTTGCAGATGATGATTTCTTTTAACGAGAAGTTAGAACTCAGCTTTATCTCCTCCACCAGTTTATCACAGCTGCCCTGAAACCACTTCTGAGAGGGGACCAATTGCCATAGAGACTATGCAGTAATTAAAGCTCTGCCTGCACAATATTAGATGAGGGCAAGAGCAGAGCAGCTTCTGGGAAGCTGTATTTTTACAGTATGTCACAGCTCCACTCCTGCTGCTCCCCTTCCCTCTAGAGAAAGCAACACAAGAATCCCAAAGTAGTTGGGGAATTTGAATTTTAGTATTTTTTGGTTCTGACATGGCTTTATAAGTCTAAGCAAAGCAGGAAGAACAAACAATAATGAGACTAAGGAAAAGATAATTCAAGATGAATATGCAGAATGAGGGCTATGAAACCTCAGAGTACTCCTCCAAGGCAACTGGCACAAGTGGCATCTTTTGGGTCATTTGAAAGAAAACACAGCAAAATGCCAGATCCATGCCTCAGCCAGCTGGAAGACAAAACACACACAGATGATCTGTTAGATCTTTTCTAGCCTTGCTGTCCCTAATATACACACTCTGAACATGGAAAGGCATAAAATTCATGTGTTTTTAGGTTCAGTGAAGATTTTATTATTATTTTTTAATGTGTTGGAACCTGACTGTATATTTTAGAGGAGAAAGAATTAGAGGACTGGTTTTCCCCACACTTGAAAATTTCCAGAAGCGCTTTGATCATGTATGAGAATTGATTTAGGGGATGCAAATGAAGGCCTTGGCAATCTGAAGAAGAAAATCTTCTCCCCTGACATTTCTGAGCGTTCAGAGAATTCTCAACAAGCCATTGAAGTACAGGTTCATCACAGAGACAAAAAGAAAATTCAATAAGCAAAGAAGTACATAAACCCAAGCAGCTCCCTCACAAGAAAACCAGCAGCATTAACAATCTTTCTACCTTGTTCAATCCTTTCTCCTGTCCAGACTTACCTTCCATTACAAAATGTGCATCCAGAAACATGAAAGCAATGAAGGGAAGATGCAAGTTTTGCCTCACAAAGAGGGACTGAATATTCTGTATCATCATTATAATATTTTACAACTCATTAGCACCTTCCATCCCAGGATCTCTGAGCATTTACAGGCGTTAATTAATGCACCCTCACAATACTTCTGTGAAGTAAAAGGCAGGTGTCTGGATATTGTGGTGACAGGTGCATTACAATTGAATAAGACAGAATTTCCAGGCTTTCCATTTGCATATTTAGGAAAGCAGGGCACAAAGAGAGGAGGAAAAATTAACAAGTAGTGCAATGCCTTGAAATATCTTCAATCAAGAAATACTGTAATACCTTGAAACACCTTGAACAGACTGGCTTTCAAGTTTTTACCTAAAAAGCAATACTTGTTAATGATGTCAATAAAATTTAGGCTTTATTAACATGAGTCTTAGCATCTAATAACCACAATGGCTATTTTAAGCTATGTTCTATAAATAAAAATGGAGCCTGAGTGAAACTGGACCTGTTTCTTAAAAAACTATTTCCTTACTTGAACGGGTACTGAGGTCTCACTAAGTACCTCCTCTCTCCTTCTCCACCATTGTGGCCTCTGGAAAGCATTACATAAATTATTTTTCTAAAGCTTAGTAAGACACCACTAGAGAGAGAGAACAGAAAGTGCAGCAGCATCAGGAATTAGTTATCTTACTATTCATCCTGTAACTCAATAAAGTAAGAATTACAGTCAGGTGATCTGGATGAGTCTTTCTACAGTGTATGCCCATAAAAAATCAAGGATTCCTGCATTGTTCCATCAATTGCTGTATTAACCTGTTCTGGAGAGCAGCACAGTGGGCCATGCCCTGGTTAACAACTGCTTTAACTCCCTAATTTATACGGAAACCTGAGCTAGTGATTTATGCTGGGGGAAAGATAGATATATATAGATATAAAAAGAGTGAAGAACTATGAGTTTTCTTTCCAGTTCTGCCCCAGATGTCCCTTTATATCAGTGACTGGCCCCTACCCTATTTCTTTATCTGACAACACAACCCAGTAACATACCAGGTATAAAAGGATGGATGGATAAACCAACTCAAATACCTGCACCAGGTACTCAGCTTACAGATGTTCTGTATTCTTTGGGCTCATGGTGTTCTGCAAACATCTGGTCATACAATGAGGTTTCTCCTCTTCCCTGTGCCTGCCTCCCTGCAAGGGGGAAGAGCCATGTGAATGAGTATTCCCCTCCCCAAGAGCCATATGGGGATGTAAAGGCATTCTCTGAATTCATTACCCAGCCCCACAATATGATTCTGTCTTTGTATGGGCAAGAAAATGGATGTTAATTTATTCCCCATTGCTAATTTGAAAAGGAGCACAAACACAACAGTTCCATTGCAAAGACTTCTACCAAGGGTGTAG
Source organism: Neodrepanis coruscans (assembly GCA_013400695.1). Classification (NCBI taxonomy): domain Eukaryota; kingdom Metazoa; phylum Chordata; class Aves; order Passeriformes; family Philepittidae; genus Neodrepanis; species Neodrepanis coruscans. Next base: position 54,508 of record VYZS01079825.1, on the reverse strand, counting down.
TTTAAGCCCAATTATGTGCTATTAGTACATTTGGTCTTTATTCCTGTGGCATAATAATTACATGTCTGGTATTCTGATAATTAACACAATTATAATCTTTATTTTTCCCTTTCGTTAGCCAATATTCTTGCATTTTATTCCAATAAGTAATTTTCTGTAGGTAAAAGGAGCCAAATCATTACATATTAATAAAATCAAGTGATGAGTTTTCAAATGAGCTTGTACAGAGAAGATCCAGCAATGTTCTTCAGTGAAAAGACAAGCAGATGCTCCTGGTGGGCCACAGTCTATCTCAGAGATTTCCAAAATGAACCCAAATTACAAACCTCCAGTTTTGTATCCAGCAGGACAAGGAGACTGAAGCAGCAGGGCCATAAGGGCTGTGCTGGCACTGCCACACTCAGCTCTCCCAGCAATGCCATCACATGTTCAAAGGCTCACTCTCCCCAGCACCTCCAATCTCCCACTCACATCCATGAAACTCAATAACAGCGAGCAAAAAAAAGTCACAAAGAGTCAACCAAGATGGTTTGCAACTGCACAGATCAACCACAAATGAACACTTACCAGATATTCCAAAGGAAAATCAAGGAACAAAACAAAACAAGCACTCTTGCAACTGTAAGACATTAAGGTGGGTGGATTTGACTAAATTCAGCAGGTAGAGACACCTCAAAGATTTGGGTCTTTACCTCCAGGACAAATTGTTGTTCCTCTAAAAACAACTTACTGTTTCTCTATAGTTTTCTCTAAAAGGATATCTGAACCCCCAGTTGGCCTCAAATGCTGCTATGGCTGAAAAAGGCACTCTGTGAAAAGAAAGATATCCAGGGGTTTCTTTCTGTAAGTGGTTATTTGGAAAAGGAGGAAAAGAAGAAACAAAATATTCTGTAAATGGGTCCCATTTTGCTGTCTGTGAAGCTGCTGTGAACACCATCATTTAGATATGGAAAAAATGAGATCAATTTTCCTAAACAGTTCTTCTGAGACCAGAGTTCTAGTTGACATATTCTCCCATCTCATGGGGGTTTTTTAGAGACCACAAAAACAAGCTGAAAACGTGCCATTGCTTGTGTTGCAACTGGCCTCACACAAAATGTTGGATGTGGAACGGGCTCCTCTGCACTCCTGGCCCCCTCAAAGGCATCTGGCACTGAGGCTGCAGCTCCAACAGCCATTTTCCACCAAGTCCCAAAGCGTTTCACACATTGATCTATTCAAAGCTTCCCAAACTTTGGCAAGGAATGGCCAATACCTGCACTGCCTGGCTGCTGAAGGAAATGAGGGAATTCCTGTAGATCAATCACAAAAAGTGTCCAGAACAAAGTTCAGAATTGATGCAGACATCCCAATTTCTGATGTTGTGTTTTACCTACATAACCTATCTCTGCTGCTTTAAAAAGTCCCTTCTGAAATTATCTGGTCAGGAAAAAAACCCCTTTTAACTTTCCCCCCCCCCTCCTTTTAGTGCTCCCAGCTCCTTCCTCACTGTAACTATTTAAGTTACAGTCTCATCAGACGAGGCCACAGCTAAATCCTTTGTCATCTCACATAGTTATTTCAGTTCTCACAAATACCAGTTGTGACCCTTCCTGCAGCAAAGCCACTGCCCTCCTGGCCCTCCCTCTAATTGCAGATTTGCTAATCACGTTTTGATCACCCACCCTTCTAATCGCTGCTGCCGCACGCCAGGAGCCGGCCCCATTTCCAGGGAAGGGCACAACACGCAAACACGACGCTTGTGTTCTCGGCCGTATGGAAAGGATCAGGGGATTAAGAGGAACAGTCAGCCCTGATTAATGCTGCCCAGGGAGTGGGAGCCCCTTGCCAATGGCAGGGGCCGCTTGTTTCCCCGTGGGGAGCTCCAAGGCAGACAGTCTCCCTACGAGGATGTATCTGTCTGCCCTTTGGAAGGCTGGATGCTGCTTTCCTTTGCTATTCTGCAATAAAAACACAGTTAAACACTGACAGTGAACTGCCCTGGGGTGGGAAGGTTGTGTTAAAGTAGTGGAATACTGTTCTGGGAGCGAGGGTTGTTGCTGTCACTGACTCAGCCACTGACCTTCCACCAGCAGGAAAACAGCAGAATTCTGTTCAGAGGCTTTTGAATAAGTGTTATGAACACACCAACCCCAAAGGGAGCCAGCAAAGGGCTGTTTTGTCGTAAAGCAGGAAGCAAACATACACTGAGCTGAGGCTCATGTGCTCACAGGAAGGTGAGGATGATTTGTCCCTCCTCAACCAACCCAACATATGCAAATGAATCCCAGTGATTTAGAGTAATTACCCATCCCAACTGTGCACTGCTTTAATGCAGCCATTAGATTTTTAACTCCATGTTTTCCTCTGCTCAGGGAAGGAAGATAAAACAGTTCTAGTGAGTTCTTTTGGAAAGGTTATTCACCCGCTTCTACCATGGGATCCACTTCTGCTCAACCCAATAGGATCTCAGGGACCATCCTACTACCCAGACAAACATTCAGCTGCCATGAACTTCCACTCCACCTGTACCTTTCAACATTTCAGGCTCCCTCTTGTTTTCAGTCTGAGCAAAGAGCCTCTGATGTGAGACTTCTTACTTTTCCTCCTCCTGCTCTCTCCACCATTCCGTGCCTGTCAAAAGTGGATCAGCTGCATAAGTGGAATGACACACTGTCTTCTGCAAAAGGAAGCGGGGGGGGGCTTTAAATCCCATGTTGTGTTAAATGACTGAAGCACAGTGCTTTGTAGTGCATGCTAACAGCACACACTGCTCCCTGTTTACCGCTGCTTCAATGATACATTGTCCACTGAGTGTAAGTAAAAAGCTTATGAGATGAGACAGGCATATCATCCTGTCTGAAGCCCAGCTTACACAGGCAGCCCTGTGCAGTGTGAAGAAGAGCCTCTGGGAATGACAGGCGTCTGGGGAACATTCAAATGCCACACAGGGCAGGTCAAGTATTTATTGACCTGATCTAAAAATGAGTCTGAGTGCCCAGGTTTCACCACTTTGAACGGGGGGTATTCGATGACAGCTGAAATTCCAGAGGCTCTGCAGTGACTGAGGACTCCTCAAACTGAGCAAGATGCACAGGAGCTGCTCTGTCTGCAACTGAATAAACAGGATAAACCTTTTCCATTTGTTAAAGCCATGATTTATGTACAAGATTATCATATGCCATTCTACAGTCTTAATCCTAGACCTTGAAGTGGCAGCAGATTAGAGCTTCTGACCATTTTCTAAAGTAACCTCACTAGTAGCCAGTAAGACATCTCAGAGAGAAAAGATGCTTAAGAAATGAAGGAGAAAAATACTCTAAATATCTGTAGAATAGCTTTTTTCCTCAAATGAAAGGCACACAAAGCCACACATCACACACTAGATATGCACAAGAGAATTCAGCATTAGAACATTTTCATACCCTTTTCCCTCAAGCACCTCTGCTCCCTTTGCTGCCCAGTTCTCATTCTGCCTGACAGCTCCTTAATCACAGTATCTGTGTCACACACATAAAATATTATTTAACCTCCAGCACAGAAGAAAATGCATTTATAACCTACTGGGTTTTCCCCTTTAATCTCCTTCTTTCTCCCCTTACTACTCCCCCTCTCGTTTTAGAAGCTCTAAGCAAGAATGGTGCTAAAAACCTTCACAAAGACTTATTCAGGTCCAGACAGAACCAACTCTCTGCACTCTGTCAAGACAGGAGACTAAAGAAACAACACACATGACCTCTTCTTTCTACCCAGGTGGCAGAACACACTCTCCATCAGATCACAAAAGCAGTGAGGCCTCTCCTGCAAAGATGTCAGTACATGTCATTTTAGAATTACAGAACCAATTTAAACTCAACTCAGCCATGACCTAATCCTGCAGACTGAATGCTGCTTATGATCCCTCAGTGATACCTAATAATACTTGTGTTTCAAAGGTATTTTTGTGGCTTTGCTCTGCAGCAACCTGACACAGCTGAATTTAATGTTCCTTCTGTCTGAGCGGAACTGAAGGTGTTGACTTTCAGCTGTAAGTACTACCAGGTCTGGGATCTTACTATGCCAAAGATCTCATTTGCTGTGACCCTTCTCACCAGTACTTAAGTCAAGGTGCTGTTCCTGACAAATTCTTTATTTAAACCTGAAAGGATAGAGGAAAGGATGTTCTCAGAAGGATATGAGCTGGGAATCTTTGCGCACACAGTGGTTCCAGGCTAGTCAACTATCTACTAGAGCAGGCACAGTCTGGGCTCTGCTGATTGTGGTGTCTGCAAAACCTTTATCAAGCCTTTCTTGTTTGTTACTGGGTTATAGTTAATCTAAACACTTCTTAGTTATCCAGGTCAAAAGGAGGAAGCCAGACAATGGCACTGAAAGTGAAAAGATTTCGTTCCCTGCACTGCTCGATCCTCTGACAGATACACTTTGCTACATTTAGAGAGAAGACAAAAAAAACAAACGGGTAAAAATGATCACGTAGCTACAATAACCAGGCTATGTCCACATGGCCCGTGCAGTTTCAGAAGACTGTGACCTCAAGGTCAAGGTCAGACTAAAACAAAGACACCACTGCAGGCCCATATGGTGTGAGCAGCTAAGCATGCACAGAACCAGCACATGGCACAGCTCCTTTTAGAGGGAGACTCTGAAGTCTGGTGCTGCTGGCAAGGCAGAAGCTTAAGATTCTGTCTAGTTTAATTACCATCTTTCTGCAGGCTCAAAGAAGCTTATGAGAACACAACAGTGAGGCAGAACTGTCCCCCTGTGCTTCCACCTACAGAAACTCATCCCTTCCTGGCCTGCCTCATCTCCTTCCTCACACACCCCAGAGATTTAACAGAATCAAGCCATTAAAAAATCCACCACTGAGACTATGCTGTGAACTGTTCTTGCAGGAGAGACACTGTGCTGGCTGTGCCTGCAGACACCATCAGGAGACACAGGCAGTGTCTGGCTGCTCCAGGCACTCGAGGTACAGGACAAAAGACTGGAGGGAAATGCTTGGCTACCACTGTCCATTCCAATCACGTTCAGTGCAATTTACACTGTGCCCTTCGATGAGGAGGTCACCAGCAGAGCTGAGCAGGGATTACAGTGCACAGTCAGCAGCAACATGAGCTCCTGTGTCATTCCTTCATCAAGTATCTCCATGCACTCTCCTATTTCATGGCACAAACATGTACACAGCAACATCCCAAGCTGCTCTCTTCTGAAGCAGCATCCTTCCTAAATCATGGGAACTTTCCATTCCTTCAGCTAAAAACCCAAAACCAATCCCCCAAACCATCAGCGTGACCACAGTCTTACCCCACTCTACAGAAAGTTCCAGAAAGCCCCCTCTACTGCAGCTGAACACAGGGCTCCTGGTTGCAACCCAGGCACTATTCAGCTCTGTTTCAGTTCCAGTCACAATTTGCTCTGCAGTCTTGGATCACAATTATGCCTTGAGCTTCTCTGAAAGAACAGACCAAGGGCAGGAAACAACAAGAACTGTTGAGCTCTTCTGGCAGCTTAAATCCCCCCTCCTGCAGGTAGAACAGCAGAGGTTGGAGGCACATCCTTGGTCAGGTGACTGTCTGCATCCAGCCTTGATGTGAATTTACTTATTTATCTATGCTCCTCTCACAGAATTCCCCTCATCTGAGGAAGGTATTTGCAGAACAGTCATCCTTGTTCCTTCCTTCACTTTGAATATTTCAAGCACCAGGAGAGTACTGAGTTATGCCCTGTCTGGGCAGTAAAATTACTTTCACTTCACTGCAATTTTGGAATGTGTTTTATGTTACAACATGTGGACTGCAGTACAAACTCCACATGCTTGTACAACTTATGATTTGTCCTCCGAAATCTGAAATGAGCTGTACAAAAGAGGTGTGCCATGCAAGAACACACTAACCCTTCACCTGGGGCTAAAAGCCCAACAATCAAGCTGAGAACACTATTAAATACCCATTCAAGCACAGATCTAACTAAATTATTTAGTCCCTAATATTGTAAGAGCCTCAATTTGGAATGCAGATGTCACCTTAGGACTCAGCTGAACCAAGTTGGGAGTACCAAGGTTAATCTGTCATATTTAACAACCTTGTGAAAAAACACAGTTGTTAACCACCCGTGTTACTCAGAGTGGGTAAAGGGCCTTTTCCCTGGGTGTGGGTGAAGAGCTCAGGCACTGAGCATCAGTGACAGGCACAACACCTGGGGAGAGAACTTGAGTGTTTCCAGCTGCTCCTGCCAAGGATACAGACCCTAACCCTACCCTCTCCTGAGCCTGTGGGGATTGCTGCACTTGTAACTGCATCAGAAAAGGGCAGCAGTAACCACTTACAGTCCAAAACTGAAGTATAGATCTGTCAGTCCACATCTGAGTTGCAGTTAGTGCCATCATTGTTAACAAAGACTGAAAGTTTATTTTCTGGTTTCACAGGCGTCTGGTCTCAGATCTGCATTTAGCAGCAAGGGGAGTTAACCTGGAAAATGTCAAGGTAGAAGCTCTGTACACAGAACTATTTCATGCTGATACATGAGGCAGCTTTGTAAGCAGGCCAGGCTATAAAGTGTGAAAAAAATATTTTCTCTTTTCCAAAATAAACAATCCCCCAAATTGAAGAGCTTCAGGCTACAAAGGAAACCAGCCAGGTTGTTTACAACATACTGCAGGAATCCTGCTCGCGGCAAATCAGCTGCAGAGCAAATGAAAGCAGAGCTCAGAAGGCAGTAGGTGATTTCTTTTCTGTCTTTGGATTGGAACCTACCTCAGTCTGACAGGGCACAGATCCAAGCTCCCACCTTGCTAAGTAACAACAATGGTCCTCCCTGTTATACAGCACTTCTATACTTGTAAAACTGTGAAAAGCATCAGTAACAAGGAAGTTGAAGGGAAACTGCAGTGCAAAGCGTCTGTAAATACAGCAAGTCTAAGGCAGACCTGGAAGAACCACCAGAGCAATCCAGTGACCTATTTACTGACTGCTCCAGAATTCCCAGGTAACACAGGGTACAGACTTTGTAGGATGCAAATCACTCATCACCGGAGGCTGCAAGAAAAGTCTGTCCACCCATCACCCATCAGTGCTATGCCTGGCTCCTCATTACCAAAATTTGACATTTTAACCCCTTTAAAAGGTAGTTTTGTGTGAGGCCATTCATATTGCCTAACTTCATTGAAATAATCCATCAAAACCTACCTGTCAGGATCTCTAAGGCTACTGTCAGAAGATGAAAAAAAAAAAACAAATAAAGACATTTCACCTCACAAAAATGAAAAAAAAAAATATTATTTCCTGTGGGTGCTGTGAGCAGGGATTTGCCCTGCACAGAACCTGCAGCAAGGAGTAACAAATAGGTGCAGACTCTGAGCATGGAGCAGGATGATGCTGATGCTGAGGCTGGATGTACCATGTTGCTGCCAGGTGGGTTAAAAATCAACTGCCTTCAGCAAAAATCCCAGCAAGGCAGCAACCATGCAGCTCTTCAGTGCTCCTGTTACACTTAAAACAACTATTGTGCAGCTTTAACAAAGCCTCTTAAAAGCTCTTTATTAACAGCTAAGCTTTGGAACACATTGTTACTGATGGGTACCAGTGAGGAAGAGATGCTACTCACTAAGGACTCTTTGTTTTGTAGAGACTGAATATGACTCAAGGTTTCTTAAGCTTCTAGAAACTGTTCTTCTTGCACTCTTGGCTTCTGCTGCTCCCAGTGCCCCACAGCCTTTTTTGCTGTCAGCTCTGCCACAGCCCTTGAGGAGGCAAGAGACCACAAAGAAAGCTGAAGGACTGATCTTAAAGGAATCCAAATCACATATTCTCCTCCCTGCCCAGGCACTCAGTATCTTCCATAAAATAACTTCTAACACATTATATATATTTAATTCAAAGCTTTTAACTCCTGGCCTTTTTTCCCCTCTTGCAGTATAAAACACTGGTAACTTCAGACATGGCACTACTCTATTCTGGGAAGGGACTCTCAAGAGCTATAGAAATTTCTCCCACATCTGACCCTGAGCTCTTTTTAGACTGATCTCTGCCTCAGGTGACGAGTCTTTGTATTTCACGGGCTGTTTAATCTTCAGCCTTCACCAGAACTATTTAGGCTGCTGGTGAATTAGAAATAAAGACTTTATGGAACTGGAACAGATTGAATGGTAAAGCATTAGAAACTTTCACACAGGCTACTGAGCAGCCACGGGGATACAACTTCTAGTAACTACTTACCTTAGGCAGGAATAGGAACAAGAAATCTTTAGAGCTTTTTAAATTTAATTAATGGTCTAAGCTTCTTGCAAGCAGTATCTTCTTCCAAAGTGTTGCTGTGTCTCCAGCTCACATGTTCTGTCACTCCAGGGTTTATTTTAGCACCTGGGAGAATCAAACTCAAGGTCTATGTGAATGGTGAAGTCTCATTTTCATTTACAACAGGCCACACTCAGACACAACAACCTACCAACAACCACAGCAACTGCTGCCCATCTGGGGAGAGGAGGAGGGTCTGATTCAGCTCTGAATCTTCTCCTCAAGCTCTGGAAAACAAGTGTGTTTTGAGAGGTACACGATCAGCTTGGCAACAGAAGGAACACAACAGCACATTTTGAGTATCTAAAGGAACATGTCTCCCAAAGAGACCACCCAGAGAGTGTGTGCTTCCTTTGGAAGATGCCTCTAAAGCTTTTACATTCCCATATTGAATGCCTTAAGCACCATTTGGTAGTTGGACTATACTATTCACAAACATTTCAAATTAGATCTGTGCTCACCTCTGACCTCTAAAATACTCTTAGTTTTATTAGTAATGGTTTGCTTGAAAAGGCAAAAGCACAAAGGCAAAGCTGGAGAAATTTGTACAAACAATAAGCAAGTCCACCATGCTCATGTTCTGTGTGTGGGTTTCTCCAGCTCCCAGTTAATCCAGATTCCACAGCTGGAACAGGGATTCTGTTTTCATAGCAAGAAGATAAACACTTAGAAATATCATTCAAGGGGAATATTGGAAAGTCCTCTTTGCTTTCTCCCTGATTTACATAGGAATTCTTTATTATAAATCTCCCAGCCCTGGTTGGAAGTTAGGAAATCACCAGGAGGCAGGGGCAGAGCACAGGGGTAACAACCAAGCACAAATATTGCCAAGAGGCTGTAACTCCTCCAGTGTCTGACTCCCATATCACATTGTTATACAACACATTGGCTTTTTTCAGAATATCCTTCTCAATGTATCACTCCAGACCCCAAGTTTGGAGTGTATGTGCAAGTCCTTCACAAAGGTGAAGCAAGTGTTCTTCATTTGGCAGTTTAACAGTGCAATAAATCAATATGAAACAAGAGTAGCTATTAAAAACTGTATTTCCCCCCCCCCTTCCCAACAGTTGTATTTTTAGTGAAAAGATTAAACCACATAAACACTTTTCTTTTTGAAAAGATTTACCAGCTCAGGAATGCCACAGATACTCACAGAGGATTCCTTTTATCTGGACAGTGACAGGCCCCCACAATGCAGCCCCCCCTTCCAGCCAGCAGCCAGAAATACACCTTTAAATTGACCCTTCAAAGGCTGCCCTTTGCATCAAAGTTAACATTGAAGTGCCTCTTAGGCAACCAGGTCAAAATTTTAAGAATCTTTTGGACTCAATCCTGGTTTATTTTGATAAAGAAATTTTTTATCTGGCCCCAATGAACAGGGCTAAAAGATTTAATCTGACATTGAACTTTACAAAGCTGCAACTGAATCAAAAGGAGCATTTTCATAAATAGATGTACAGTTGCTCTCATTACACAGGATTTATTTGCTCAAGAGAATTTCCCCCCTCGTGCTCACGTGTCCATTCTTCCTTTTGCATACAGTCCATGGTTTTCTCCACCTTTTCCCCCACTTTCAGACCACAACAGCATCCTGTCAGCAGAATTTCCTGCCATGAAAATGGTCATGTTGTCACAGTCAGATTCTGGAATTGTTACTGCAAGTAATCAACAACCATACGAAAGGAACCAGGAACAGGTGAATGGAGTTCAGCTTTAATAGATTCTGAAACATCTCAAAGTCAGTGCAACCCACAGCAAAATCCAGAAGTTTTGTAAAACCACCTGCACACATGAGAGAAAATGAAGTGCTTGGTTTTAGGCAGCAGTGCTAAAGACTATGTGCAGATTCCTGAACAGTCAGTGCACTTCGGGAATTCCACTGCAGGTTTTTCAGTCTGTGAATGTGTGTGTGTGTGTTTTTTAAGGCCCTGCAGCTACAAAGAGAGTAAACCTGAGAGTGTCACCTGTACACTCAGTGTTGGACAGCTTAATGCAGCTACTGCCTCTTGGAACAGTGCCTAAAGAAAATGGTATTATCTTGGGATCCAGGTAATTTCCCTATCACCAACCAGCTGCAAGGAGGCAAACCAGGTACAATTTTTCAAGTGACTAGAAACTTAGTTTATTAAATCCCAGTGCAAACTGGATTTAAGTTAATGATCATTAATTTTTCCTAATGTGAGAGCCAGTCTTGTGCAGCAATTAAAGGGTTAAAGTGGAACTCTGTGTAGTATTTTAAACAAGTTCACATATTCTTTGTACAAATTTGGCAAATTCATGTCACAGCCATAGATCTCGTTCTTGCAATTCCTGCAAAATATCTACAGCTCCTCTGTCAGAAGCAAAGAGAGAAGCCACCTGAGCAGCCAGGGGTGCCAGGAGCCCATGGCACAGCCCCCCAGCAGCCCAGAAGGGCTGGGAATCAACATGTTCCAGCCTCAACAGGTGGATTTATTGAACCAAATATGCTTTTGACACATGCTCCCAAAAGAGCTCGAGGCCACAGAGCAGCTGAGGATGGAAAAACTGATTGCATCAGACACACTGCAGCCAAAAGGAAATCAAAAACATGACTTCAAAGCCAATCAAAAAAACAAAACAACCCCCCAAAAGCAAGCATTTATATGTGTGTAGATGTAATAAATATTGCAAAGCACATTTGTCTTCTTTCCCCCCCAAGTCAGTAAGTCATAAAGAAATAACCAATGCACCAAAACATCAGCTTCCTGCAATGAAAATGTTGGAGTCAGCAAAATACCTGCAAGCCAACTGAAGGGAAAGCATTTGCATTGTCACCCAATCACAAGTTGCTTCCAGTTCTATGCAGCCAAATCAAACCCTCTTCAAATTCACAAGTTTGACCTAAATAAGCACCACAGCATGAAAAGCTTCTTTAGAAGTAGGATGTCAAGAGACTTTTGTTAAAGTATAAAATAAAATGTGAGATAAAAGGTTTCCATTGGTCAAGTTTGAAAAATTGCCTTCCTTTAGCCAACCACAGCCTGTCCCTTTGAGCCAACCAAAAATACACCTTTAGGTCTGTCCTCAATTAACACAGCCTGGCTGAGTAGCAAAATCTGACAGGAATAGATGGCTGTGAGATGCATTCTGAGGGTTGGGCAAAGGGAAACAACATTACATAGGAGAAGGAATACCAAGGAACAACTAGGGTGGGCAAAGGAACTTATTAATGCTCAGCCATCCTCCTCTATCTTCAGGAATCTCCCTGTCCTCTCCAGTTCTGTGTTGTTCAGGTGTCCTGTAGTTACTGTCTTCTGTCTTCTGTCTCTGATCTGGAAAATGCCATCACAACATCCTCAGCACCTGCAATAACAAGGGATACAGGAAAACATGAGCCATAATTACTTCCTGTAAAGATCAGTGGAGAGATGCAGTACCCAAACTGGCATTCTACACATCCAGAAAATCAATAGGAAAACAAAAGGGCAACAGGAAGAAGAGAAAGCTGCATTTTCTTACTTTTTTGGGGATTGGAATTTAAAGTGATCTAAACATTTCAGCAGTAGATTTAAAGTGTTCCTTTGCAAGCCTAAGGAAATCCATTTGTTTTTAAAGAAAGCCAAGAATTCCTTGCTTTCACATGTTTCTAAAAAGCAAGATTTAAAATGTGCATAGAATTGTCACCACAGGCCTGTTGAGATATTCTTTTTTTGCCTTTTAAACTCTAGCACTGCATAGCAAATTTATTGAGCTTCTCTAGAGCATGAGGATCTTGACTGTTCAATAAAATTTGTATCACCCTATGCATCACTGTCCTTTTTAAGTGACATTTAGGTATTCTTTACATTAAATTCAGTACTCTTTGCTTTTAAAGAATAAAGAATTGTTTTAATAGGCCAGCTGAAAGGTTTTTGCTTCCCCCTCCCCCAATAAAAATCACTTAAACATCCATTATAAACTAACATGTCTTGAAAACTCTCCATTCTCTAATGGAAGTGCAGTATTTTCTTTCAAAATGAAGGCTTTCATTTGCCCAGGAAAGAGATCCAGCTTGGCTAAGTAATGCTTTCATCCTTAGCCTGCAGATATCTTTCCCAAAATTCAGTGTGTGGACTTCCTTGGTTATTGGATTTTTATTTTCAGTTGAGTCTATCAGCTGTGTATAATCACCATCAAAACTCATGTCCCTAAGCACAGAAAAATGTTAATTACCTTCCTATAACCATCTCCAAGTCTTTGCAAACTTGTGTGGCCTTTCAAGGGCCATTTACAGTAGAAGGACCTGAATGGTTTGAGAAATATCTCTGATAAAGGCTGATAAAAACACTCCATGCTGAGCTCTCATCCTTCCAAATAATACCTTGAGATCTTCAGAAGAGAAATCTGCTCTTTGGGCTTCCTAACTATGGAGAGTGGTCCAACAGGCAATTAAAGAGAAATGTCTTCAGGACAATATGGAAATAGAAGTACATCATAGAGCAGTGTCAAAGCAGTGGATTCAATCAGTATCTTTAGTCTAGACAAGACCTGGAAAACAACCCTGAAGGGCTGAGTGCAGTACTTTTAATTTCTGGTAAGAATTTGATCCCCATGAAAGTCAGATGAAAGGAAAAGCTTTCTTTCATCTGCAGATCCTCTCACAGCATTTATCCTACTGATTAGAAAATATGATGAATCCTCCAGTCACTGTCTATACAATTTCTAAAAATCCATTCAAGGGATCCCAAGTGTTTAAGTGCAGCAATGACCACTCTGGCCTTCATGAACTAATTCAGTCTGCTTGAGATAATTTTACTTAGTCCATTTTCCTTCAAAGCTTCCCTAAAAGGATTAGATGACAAAACTAGGAAATGCCAAAAGCAAACCAGACTGCCTGTCCCAGCCAGGTACCTGCTCAGCTCCACAGAATCCTCTTACAGGGGTTTGCAAAGTTCAAATTCAATTCAGAAGGACCATCAGGATGTAAAATTTCCCCAGCCTTTTTCTTGAAGCATATCAAGAAGCAGATCTCAGCTCTGAGCCCCAAGCAACTTCTGCCCCTACACCTGCACACAAGGTGAAAGGACTAATAAAAATTCCTCATCTGTTTTCATTACATGAATTCCATTTCTCAGTTATCTAATCTGCTCTTTAGTTGAAATATAGCAGGAAAAGTGGTCAAAAATGATTGTAAATTTCCCTTGCTAATGTTCTTAAAAATCAATGCTCATGGAATGCAACTACATTTACTTTTATACACTTGACAATTTATTTGTTATATGTACTCCAAAGATGAAATATTAAGGAGCAAGGAGTAGTTTGTTTTTCATATGTAGGACCCTTATCTTATATAAAACTACATCAAAAACTGCTCTGATGCACCCTCCTGCCAACACTGAGAAGCCCTGCAGTCATCTCCCTTTTCATCTCCTCCACAAACTGTTTTCTCCTTGATCAAAACATAAATGATATATAACACCAGGATCCAGCTCAGAATTAACAAGCTGTTGATTTTAAAATGCAATAACAACTACCAGCCTCTAAAATAAAGACCAAAAAAAAAAGAAAAGGGTTTTATTTGCAAGGATTCTGAAAAACATCTCTATGGTACTTAGCAGCAGTAAGAATCAAGGGCAGATGAAGCACAAGCTGCTGTGTGTTCCATGGAGCCCCTTTGAGGAGGAGGAGGCCGGAGCAGCTGGAGTCGCCTGGCAACCACCAAATGAGGGATGACGTCCCTGAGCACAGGGATGAGCTGGATTATTTAACAGATGTTGATTGTTGTCCTGGGGTCTCCCCCTTTCTTAAGTGTCTAAATAGGAACAACATTCCTCCAAGATTCCCCCGCAGAAAAGGAAGCGTCATTCCTGATAATCACACAGGGCTGAATTCCTGCCTGCCCCAAATCCCAGCTCTCAGCACCATTCCCAGGCACAGCACAGCCCTCTCAAACACAGGACTAGCAGAAATAGCTCTGGGCACAGGGGATGCTGGGAATGCTGCTGCTCATTTGGGATTCCACAGTCCCAGCAGCCCCTGCTGAGAGCAGGGTCACCCTCAGCTCCCATTCCCACCTCCTGGGCACACCTGGCACAGCCTCAACACCAGTGTCACTGTCAACATGAACATCTGAGACTGTGACATTTCCCTGGACTTGGAATGGGAGAGAAAGGAGTACAACAAATCCAGCTTGTCAAGGCAACAGGAACACTAAAAAAACAGATTTTAAACCCATGTTCCATTTGGAAGAAAAAGCACAAGCACAATAAAAAAAAACAATGTAAAAGAACGGAAAGTGCTTGAATACCTGCAGTGTTACTTAATTATTACTATATGCATCCTAAAGAAAGCAGAACAGTGGGTGGAGAATGAGTCTGGAACTCAGGATTTGGGCCTTTCATGGCCAAAGTCAATCACACTCAGTGTGCAGGACCCTCGTTTCACCAATGCAATTACAACTACACATTTAAAGTTACCTGAATTCATGAACAAACTGCACGGGTGGGTTTTTTCAATCATAACATCATTAAAACCCATGTCCCCTTTCTGATGGTCTTCAGCACTTTGTAATACAGAGTTACTTTTAAAATTATAATGGGCAATCTTCATCAAGAACCAAGGTGGACAAACAATGCATTAAGGAAAGATTAGGGATTGTGTTTGAAAGGAAAATCATTGGGACAAAAGGGATTACAATTGCACTCTCAGTGCTTGGCCTTTGCACCAGTTTTACTTCACACTTTCATAAATGAGCCTGGAACAGACAAATAAATCATAAATTAATAAAATCTGATGGTAACACAAAGTTTGAAAGTTCTGCCAAAACATCAGGGAACAGTTAAACAATACACAGGAAGGAACAGGAGAGCAGTGAAGACCAGGGGTGGCAGAAGGGGTTTGGCTGCTCACTTTAAAAAGGAAGAAGAAGAAAGATAAAGATCAGAAGTGATATATTTTTATGTCTCTTGGTACAGTTATAAGCAAGATCAGAAAAGAATGGATTTTATACCCAATTCTGAATTGTTTTATTGCCTGCTCCCTCCTCAATTCCTCTTGTTATTTGATAGAACCATCAATGTTTTCATCTGGAACCACATGTAACTCAGCATTTGCAAGAGCCTCAGGCAACTGCCTTTAAAAACACAATTTGGTCTATCACATAAAGATAATAATATCTTCCAGGTACACAAGCAAGTGGGTGGGTAACCCGAGGGCACAACACCCAGCAGGAAACATCTGGCAGTAAAGACTTGAGCCTGTGCTCATTTCTTTTACTCCCACATTAAAGATCAAGTTTTATCCTTGGTGAGGTGATAATTTTTGCAAAGAGGAAGACAAACTTTGTCCAAGCAACACAGAAGGTTCCTGCAGGCTGGCAAAGCTGATGGGAGCAGGGGTGTGAATGCAACGGACCCATCAGGGCTTCCACCCTGACAGAGGCCACTGAAGGAGCAGGGCTTTGTCTCAAGATGTCCTGTAGCAAAAGAACCTGGGTGACATTTGTCCAGAACAAGGTCATCACTTCCCAGCACAAAAGCAGGTTTTGTTCAAGCCCAGTCCTACAACCCAAACTACTCAGGAGCTCAAGGAAACGCAGCTAACGAGGTGCTCATTAAGCAATTCTCCAGTGCCTGTGCCCATGTACAAACACAAACACAGAGAGAACAGAGCTGGGGCTGCTGAGTGGTGAAAGGAAAGCAGGGATTAAAGTCCTAGTGAATAGAGCTGCTCCTGCAGTCCCACTTGGCTCCCACAACGGATGTTTTCTTGCTAATCAAGTGAAATAAATGTAAAAAGCAGAGCACAGGTTATAAAGTTAAGCTGCACGTTGCCAGGAG
Source organism: Neodrepanis coruscans (assembly GCA_013400695.1). Taxonomy (NCBI): domain Eukaryota; kingdom Metazoa; phylum Chordata; class Aves; order Passeriformes; family Philepittidae; genus Neodrepanis; species Neodrepanis coruscans. The sequence continues at coordinate 38,460 of VYZS01079825.1, read as the reverse complement.
CCTGTGACTGAGACAATAGGACAGTGAACCAGGTTTACTTTTAGCACATCCTTCACTGAGCTTTGCACTTCCAGTAATTAATGTATAGAACAATGACCAAGGCACACTTAGACCTGACCTCCTGCACCTACACACAGCTTCTCTCTTCACAGCTGGGTCTTTTCTGGGCACACATTTCTACACTGAAATAGAGACTTCCACACATGCCCAAGGAAATATTTCCCATCTTCTTTCATGAGCAAAACATTAATTGTTCAAACTTTCAGTCACACAAATAGTTCTCCCTCTTCTCCCTCATACTTTTCCCCTGCCTCATCCTTCCTAGAAATTAAGCACAATTAGCTGGCAGCTTATGCCTTATCTTGGAAGGTAATAGTGACAGTTTTACCCCACTAACTTCCAAAGGAATCCTGCTGTGATCATGTTCCCGTTGCAGTTGTTTGGATTGCTGAATTTAGAGCTCTTTTACAGCACTTGGGCTTTAGTCTTAGCAAGCCAAGATGAGCTGAAGGTCAAATGACTTCACTGCACAGCAGTGAAGACCACAGACATCCACTGAGCTCAGTGTATTCAACTGCTCATCAACTCACCTAAATTTCAGAAAATTTCACCAAAATGACTGACACTAATGCTGTCCCAGCAGGTACCTGGGTACAGGGACATCAAGTCAGTAGGATACAAGCTGGATTAATATCACACCACCTTAACACAAAGGAAAATGCTGACACATCTACCAGCTGCTATTTCCAAGTGCTCTTTGAATGATAAATAGGTATGTACACCTGATTTGTTTGTAGTCACCTGCAGAATTAATTAAACCCCCAAAGCTTTTAGAGATCAGAAGATTTAGCCTGTTGTGAATTTCTAAAGGCTGCCGAATTAAAAAAAAAAAAAATTCTTCACTTCCCTCAAGATCTCTGTATACACACTTTTTTTTTCAATCACCTTCCAGCAACAATCTTCTAAACAGCAACTCTTCCCTGAAATTCCCAGTATTAGTATCCTAGTCTGGCATTCTAAAAATACACTTGCACTGCTGAGAAGAGCAGCACATTAAAACAAGCCTCATGTTCAACAGAATAAAACCACACTGAGAAAAGCTTGATCTCCATTTCTCCATCACTCCCTGATATTTCATGAGCAGGGTCCCCTCCTCACTGCACAACCAGCCCAGGGTGATTTTTGGCACCCCAGCATCCAGGGAATACGTCTAACCCAGCAAGGCACGTGTTTGCAGCTCAGCTTTGCCCTCCCCAAGGGAGCAGCTTCCTTCAAGAAGCAGCACGACACTCCTGTTGCTATAGGAACACCAGAGCTGCAATCACCAAGGTCTCAGCATAATTCCCATCTCAGGCTTCCAAACTGCACTGCTTCCATTTACAGACCTGCCAGAGCCCAGTGCCAGCCCAGCCTTTAGAAATGTAAGGAACTGGGGGAATGGGAAATATGGCTCTTCTGCAGGAGATGCCCCAGTGCACAGAACTTCCCCAGAGGCATTTTGCTTGTCCTCAAAAATATGTAAGAAAGCCTTAATTTCCTCATTTTGAGCTGGAGAAACCCAGTGAGGGTGAGCTGCCTCAGCTCTGCTGCAATGCAGGCAAGACCAATATGTTAATATCCCAAAACAGCTCATGATTCCATCCCCTCTCTAGCACATAAACTGGTTGAACAGAGATGCCTCTGGGTTCCTCAGTTATTCTTGGAGCCATAAAAACAAAACAACAAACCACCCACAGATGCCAGCTAAAAAGCTCCCTGAGTAAAGAATTTGGCACTTTCATACAGGTGTTAATGACATTACAGCAATGATTGAAAAATAAAGTGGTTATAAAAAATGTGAGCATGACATTAATGTTGGACTCTTAACACTAAATTCAAGAATTAAATACTTCATTTTTTGGTTTTATAACTGTTGTTCAGGCTATTCTGGGTTACAGAGAGCTCGTGCCCTTTGCCAGCAGTTCACTTTTCAGTGGATAATAAAGCATTTTTAATACATCAGATAAGCCTTCTCTAGAGAAGGGTATCAAAGTCAACACACTGAGGGACTGAGCACTTCCTGAGAGTCCGGAATACACTAAAAAGAAAGGGTAAATGGAGTTGGAATTGAAAAGAAAGGAAAAAAACCCCATATTTTAAGACTGTTCTGGCCATTCAAGATCCCCTCCCAGATTTGTCACTCCAATACACGTTGCAGCCATAAATGGGAAGAGTTTATAAGACACACTAAAAAGATTTGCACTAATTTCCATTTGATATCTGCTCCAGCACATTGGAAAGCCTGGCAAATATGCCTTTATTACCTTGATTTACACAAAGATATTCAGAATGACTCTGAGCTTCTTGTCAGGAAAACAAGATTCACTCCAACAGTAGGCAATGCTTCAGGAGTGCAGCTGTAAAAGGAAATCTCTAACAATCCTAACCCAGGGATTTTCTGCATCTGAACTGAATTTCTTTTGAAAGGAAGAAAAGAAAAAGATGAAGGATATAATTTCTTCTCTTCCAATAGAAATAAGCATAAACTCAAGGAGACTCTTAGCCTTTGGGCTTGTTTAACAACTACAGAGGTATTGTAAGGTGCTTCTTGATCAAAATTAGCAATTAACTTCTATTGCTGAACCCTAAGACAGCAAACAGAGGAACTTTAAACGTCAGAGACATTAACAGTGGCTCACTGAAGGTTTATGGCACAAGGCTGAATTCAGCAGGGACAGTACAAACTTCTTTCTTCAATGGCACTGTCACATTGCTGCAAAAATGGACACAGAGGCTGCAGTGACTCCCTGTGGTCAAACAAACAGGCTCTCACAAAGGAGCTGACAGATCTTTATCAGAAATCATAGTAGGGAGCACCAAACACTGACAAGCTCAGCAGTCCTGCCTCAGGTAATTGCTGTGAGGCCACCAGCCAGCTGTTCTAAGACAGCATTTCATGGATGCACAACAAAGAAAAGCATAACGATTTTAACAGACACTCTGACACAGAATTCCAGACCATCCATCCTCTATACTATTGTTAAAAAAACCCAAAACCCAAACCTGAAAAAACCCACAAAACAACCTTCTTGTAACTCTGCAGCATTTTAAATTGACACAGAGAAACCTGCAGATCCATAACAAAGCTCTCAGAGTGCTAAGGCCAAGAATGTCATTCTCTGTTTTGGAACAAAATGTGAATGTGAAATCAGCCCTGTGCCTTTTGTGCCTGCTGGAGGAAAATGGCTCTAAAGATAATTCTGGGACAAGTCAGGCTGAGAGCAACCTGTCCTGCTGTGGAACAAAAGATGGTGAAATCCACTGAAGTGCTAACTCATTGTAAGTCACTCCTTAAATAACACACCTTTTGTTGTTGTGTAAGGCAAGTTGCATAAAAAAAATCCAGAAGAGATTCGATGAAAACAGTAGAAAAGTAGGGAAGAAAATTCTTTTAAGCAATCCTGGAGCACAGAGAACAGTCAGTGTGTGGACTTGGATGGGCTTTTCAGCACAAGATAATGCCATCTAGTGGAGATGGAATCTCCCTTAGGGTGGAAAATTGGACACCTATGTGACTGTATTCCTGATTTCCAATAATTTCATCATGAACCCTTCCTGTTTCTCCAAGCCCAGGATGCAGCTGAAGGCACAGACAGACACAGTCATTGCTGTGGGAGCCACCACACCCCAGAGCAAAGAGCAACACCATCACCACTGACTGTTAGAAACCTGGAGATTTCTGAGGGAATCCAAGTCCTAAGCAATAAATTATAGTTGATTGTGTCTGCACAGCACACTACAGCTTCATCTTTCTCCAAAGAAAAAGGTTTCCTCAATTCCATTTGTACCTCATGCTTTTCACTATTTAATTTGGAGATGGCACCTCTGAATGTGAAAAGAGCTGACAGCCTTTCTCACTTCTCTAAATATTTAACTATTTCTTTGCCTTTGTTCCTTCTTTCACTATCAAGAAAAATCTTAATGCTCAGGCCACCAGCTCGGTTATAATTTAGGAGGATTGAAAGCAGATCGTGGGGTCAAATCTCCCAGGAAAGTCAGCAGAGTCTCAGATTAAATCCAAGCAAGTACCCACATGGAGGGCTGCACTTCCCTATGGACAAAGTTTTAAGACTCTTCAAGGACTTTTTGAAAACGATGACAGAAATCAGTTACTAACTGTTCAAATATGGGACAAAACCCACTTTTTTAACAATGTGTGAAGCTCTGACATTTTCCTGTGTTGCCTGATTAGTGAGTCAAGAGGCAGACTAAGGAACTCTTGGTCTCTCTTTTGATGACATTTAAAAGTCACATCAAAATTCCATTTTTTGAGTCTGCAAGGTGAGAAAATATAATTTCACAGATAGTAAAACCAGACAGTTTAGACAGTGAAGTTGGCTCAAGCTGTGCAGGAGCACAGCTACAGAAAGTACCCGTGGCTGCATTTCTGGTTCTATCATCTCTCCTTTGCCAAAGTGCAGGTAATTCAGCCCAGATTTGCACTGTGAAAAACGTAACTTCTTTAGGGATAATGCTGAAAAATGCCAACTGCAATTAGGACAAGTCACTCTCAACAATGTGTCTACCTCAATTTTTGACAAGAAACTGGCAAATCTTCCCTTCAGACTGGCAGAAGAGTTGAAGAATCCTGAGCCAAAATATACAAGTATATCTATCTCCACCAACCCCCAGCTATGTGAGGAATGAACACACAGGCTTGAAACAGAACAGCAAGTTTGTGCAGGTTGTGTTTCTAATGGATTTCTAAATGTCTTAGATCTATATTAAGTATCTGCTCAACTCAGTTCTTTCTGGCATCTGAGTGTTACAATTTTCCTTCAATACCAAACTGCACATTGTAAACAGGACCTGGCACAAGGCCTGTGCAGGGGAGGGGGAAAAAAAATCAGTAAGAAACATTCAGGTTCAGAAGAGATTAGTGGATTCAGAGCAGCTCTACAGTTGTTTACCAAGACTTCTGCAAAGAATTAACAAAACCAGCACGTAGTTCATCCCCTTAATGGGAATCTAAGTAAACCAAAGCAGATTTGCAAACTTATTATGTGTCTTCTACCCATGTCTGGGAATTAATTACATTGTCTAAATTAAAGAAATGCAATGGGAAAAATTCCTCCCATTGTTAATCTTTCCCTCTTACTCTACTCAGATAGTAGCACTGCACTTCACTTCCACACTCATGGAAATGTAAAAAACAAAAGATATTGTGAGATGATTCCATTTTATTTTGTGACAAACGTGTTATAAAGCAACTGGAGTCATAGGAACTGAATTATCACATGCCTAACACGTGCTTTTTTACCTCAGGAATCTGTATTCACTTTGCATTTTATTTTATTATGAAACTCCCAGTTTGAAAAGTACAAAGAAAATGCTTGCAACCCCAGCTTTGTTCCTTTTTAAGCACAGGTGTAGAGTTGAAGAATAAATATAAAAATTGAGATGAATGACATTTATGCAGGGGGTCTATACTGAATAGAGTTAGACACTCAGAACTAGAAGGACCCACACAAACCTGAATTTTACTTCACCTACAGAAAAAGAATAAATCTATCAGGTTAACATTTATTCCTATTTAATCTCTTACAGAGCAGGAAGCTCTATACATGCACTTAGCTCACAGGACTTTGACTATCAATGTTTTGAGTCATCATGAAGAATAAGGTGCTTAAAAATGCTCTTCACCCTGATGAATCTCAGGTATAGCAAAGACTGACTTTACCTGTTCGGATAAAACCACCTGTGGAACAGTTCACTCCAGTTTTCCTCCAAAGCCTCTCGCAGGCCATGACTTGTATATCCCAGGATTGCAGGATGGGGTAATGCAGAAACTTAGGAACCTAAATTTGGTTCTTTTCTGAGGCTGCCCTCAGAGCTGAGGCAAGCAGGAGGCAGGGCAGTGCAGTACTCACCCTGGTCGATGGAGTGCTGAGGCAGTTGGCTGAGCTGGCTGTTCACAACCCCCGCGTAGGTGCGCAGGAACTCCTCCTCGCTGGCCGTCAGCTGGGGAGGGACAGCAGTCAGCACAGGTAAAACCAGCACACACTGCACACAACACCTCCCACTCCCCAGTACAACATCACAGCTGCCTCTGCTCTCCCCTTCAATGGCTTCAGCACCTCTTATTTGTGCAGCTCTGCCACAGGCAAGGACTCGGCAGCAAACAGGTACCTCATGAACTCATGGACAGAATCAAAGTCACCTTAAAACAGCTGGTTTACTTTGCTGTTTTTTCAATGATGAAAAACTTTAAATCCAAAACATCTGACCATTTATCTATATATGGTAGTTTCAGGCAACACAAGCCTTTTAATATTTAAGCAAAAATCGATTAACTGCAGAAAATGGTTAAATGAATCAATTCAGAGATAAAACCAGACCCTCACCTACACTGTCCCAGTTACTACAACAATGTCTGGAAAGCCACACAGCATGGGCCATGAGGTGTATCTTACATTTGATCCCATCTTCCTCAGCATGAGTAGAACTCTCACTTTCTGCTGAATGTACATCTCCTCCGGACTCTTTCCGGGGACGCCCTCACGGTTCATTCCCCTCCTGCCAGCTCCTGGATTTCCTGAAGATCAGAAGAAGACAAACTAAAATAGTTAATGAGGTATAACAGGAAGAGAGAAAAAGCTTCATTTCCAAACTATCTGTTTTTCACCAGTGGGCAGATCACTGCATAGCCTGGGAGAGAAAGGAAACACATCCTTCATCAGAGAAATCCTTAGAAATGTGAGCAGCTAAATTGGGCCTTATATATGCAAACATTCACAGAGGCTGATAGTCACATCCTCAGTAGCTCATTATCTGTGGTTACCTCACTGCCTGAGTAGAAAAAGAATTCTAACATCTAGATGAAAGAATCATCCTGACAGAAGAGTCCATGGTTTGAGGTTTTTTTCCATAAATAAGCACAACCAGAATGAAAACAGGATGCAGAAAGCACAGCCATCCAGCCTGCAATGGCTAAACAAAAGCTAAATGAAATATAAACTCCCTCCTCTCTTCTCTTATTTATACATCATATAAAAAAGGTCACTGCACTTTTGTAAGTTACTACAATTTATGAAATGGTTTGGGGAGAAAGAAGAACCAAAAGGAGGAGGGAAGGAGTAGAGTTTATAATCCTTTCTCATATCATTTAAAAGCTGAACTGTTGCTTTTTTATTTTAATAAAAAATAATTATGTTATGGAATAAACAGACTGTGCTATCTAAATTCTGTAGCACAAAGCATGATTACACTTTGTTATGTATGTGGTAATTATTTAAGTTCCACAACAGGGTGTTTACCAAGACAAAAACATTCAGATATCCTCTTCAGCTGCTCTTACAAATGATCTTGAAGCACGTTTATTAAGTCAACAATAGTAAAAAGATAACTTGAAATTTAGAAAACAAAGGTGCTCCAAATAACACACTATTGCAGCAGTGTCACAAGCTGAACTAACCTTTCACAGGGCTGTGTGGTGGAGAAATGTAACCCCTGGCAGAAGCTGAAGGGAGATGGAGAGAGACTGTTTACAAGGGTCTGGAGGGACAGGACAAGAGGGAATGGCTTCACACTGACACAGGAGAGGTTTAGATTGGGTATCAAAAAACTGTTCCCTGTGAGGGTGGGGAGGCCCTGGCACAGGGTGCCCAGAGAAGCTGTGGCTGCCCCATCCCTGGAAGTGTCCAAGGCCAGGCTGGAGCCACCTGGGATAGTGGGAAGTGTCCCTGCCCATGGCAGGGGGTGGAATGCGATGAGATTTAAGGTCCCTCCCAACACAAACCATTTAAAAGTCTGTGGATGGAAGTGTGACCCAGCCACCCTTGCACCACACAGAGCTCAGAGAAGCAGGGTCCTACTTCTCATTCCCAGGACTGGATCTGATCCTATACCAAGCTATAAATCTGATTCCCTGAGCCTCAGTAACCAAGGGAACAAACTACAAAAGGCTTGCTTAGTGAAAGCTGTATCCCAGCAGGTTCAAACACTTTTGCCTGTAATGTTTTCCTGAAGTCATTACCAACCTCTCCCCATACTTCATTTTCATTATTAATTTTAAGGGAAAGTAATCTGGGTGTGGAAACTGTTTAAAATTACACATAGGCCCTCCTGAGTGAGTCAGAAATAATGCAAACTCCAGCAGCAGCTGCTGGGATGGGCTTTGCCACCCACATTACTGGGCATGGAGATAACAGCAGCAAAAAGGGAGGAAGATCTATCACCAGTCCTTCCTGAACAAGCTGCAGTGGGAAGATCTGCATGAAGCTGATCTGCTGGGGATGGTTCTGCTTGGGAACCTGCAGCCTGTACATGTGCAAGGTGAACATTGTTTGGGGTTTTTCTGCTATAATCAGCAAACTCCTCTCTGGAGGGGGAATAAAACAATCTCATATTGTTGTGGTGTCCACTCAAATTAGTAGAAACAGTGCCAACAAGTGATGCCAATAGTAAGACAATGAACAAAATTAGACAACAGCAAGAGACATTAAGTTATGCTTATCTAGAGATTAATAAAACAATAAACATTTAGCAAGAGCTTAAGTAAGTCTGAAAGGTTGTGACTGGTTCTTATTATTATAAATATTTTATAAAAAAATATTGTTACTTGAAAAGGGAAGGTGCTGTACTAGGAACCAATCAATTCAGAAAAGGAAAATCACATCAGCAAAAGGCTGAAATGTGCTAACACATCTATGGTTAAAAATGGAATAAAATACATGGGATATCAATAGGTGGCACCATCCACAAGCCCCAGAAAATGCCCTGCCTGCCCCCATGCCAGTGAGGAGGACCCCATTTCAGCATTCCTCCACACAGCAGATATTATGCAGTCTATACATGTTGTTACCCATTGTTTTCCATCAGTTGTTTATTGATTTTAAAAAGGGGTGATGGAAATTCCTATCTAAACCTTGTTCTTCTGCAGTAACCTTCAGCCAGATGGATCTGTCATGAACACACCTATTTGACAGGAAGGATAAAAATGCTAAAGCTGCCCATTCAGTGAATGCTCCACAGAGTCAGTAAGCAACATGGGGGAGAAAGCACTCAGTGTGTCTCAAAATATATGTACAAAGAGGTTAAATTGAGGTTTCAGAGCACTTGACTCTTCACACACCACACAATTATTTTGAGCAACAGCCTCAGCCACCACAGCTTGTTCTGCCTGATGACACCAGAGCAGAAAACCAGAGTCTTGAAACAGTACTGAGACCCCAGTGTGAAAAATTTGAACATATCTCTGTTCCTGTTACACAAAGCTTTCTTAAGACAGGGTTTAGGATGACAGTATTACCCAGCTTAATACACCAGGAAATCTCCAAAACCACAAAGGTGGTCCATGCCCAGAAGAAAACATGATCCATCTTTACAAATAAAGGACTGAAAAAAAATCTTATCAAAGTATTTATCAGCTCTGTTTTCTCCAGAAAGCTATAATAATGTGCTATGCATAATGAAACATTACTTCACCAGCATTTCCCTACCCCTATGGCACACAGATGAAATCATTGTTGCCCCATCCCTAACCAGCAAAACATGAGATTTCCCTGCCAACATACCTGCTTCCAAAAACCACAGGAGATCAGATAACCCACGTGTTCAGTCCTGATCAGTGATTGTAGCTGGGAAAAATGTAAGAAGAAACTGCCCTGTGAAAACAAATGAGCAAAGCATTACAGAAATATACTCAGCTGAACACCAGGAAGACCCTTAATTCAATAAACCAAGAATCCCAGTCTGCTTTAAAACACTGTGGGTAAAATTCATACAACTGCAGCCTTGTCTGGAGCCCCTTTTTCCTTTTAAAAAGTAAGTTTTTTAAAATTGAAGCCATTCTTCATCTGCAAGATTTCCACCCTGACCATACCAATGACATTCCCAACCACTTGAGAATGAAATGTATTCAAGCTTTGCATTCTTTAAGCAGCTTTCAGCATAAACCCAGCTTCCTGGAAAAACCAATGAACATTGTGATATGCAATTTCTTCTAGTAAAAACACCAAAATAGGCCTATCTTACCAAGGATTTGAGGAGAACTAGGGAGAAATGTAAAGCATGCTGATTTTGACCAAAATTACTGTTTTCAACTGTGCCTGTGTTATCTGAACACAGCAATTACACAGACACTCCATGCAGATGTCAGCATTAGCAGGGAAACAAGGCAGGAGTACCCAGAGCTACTCATCTGTTCTGTACACCAGAGAAAAGCTCAATCCAAGATCCCTGCTAGAGCTTCACCTTAGGTTCTCTTAGGAACAAGGGCTGGGAGCAGCTGAGCTTTATCAGTGGCTTAAAAGAAACATTTCACCTCTCCAGGGGAGAGGAGTTGATTGATTACTGAATCCCTACCTCTCTAATTAGTTCTCACTGTTCTTGCCCTCTAAATGCAAGGTCCCAGGAAAGATTATCTCCAGCACTGACAATGGGACCGTTTGCAGTAACTAATTGCTGCTCCTATTTCTGTGGAACCTCAAAGACCCACCCACCACCAGCACTGCACAAACACCACAACTGTGGGAGCTCCTTCCCAAAGGAAAGGATTAAGGGCATGGGGAGCACTCAGAACACGCTGGGTGTGTCCCCAGCTGAACTCAACTCACCAGTGACACACACACACACGGGGGGGACATCAACCTGCACACCAGGACCTGAGAACTTCTCTGCTTAAACCACAGGGAACATCCTCTGAAGAACAAACCCCTCTAATGCTAAAGGCTCCAAAAATAATGGGAGTGAAGAAAATTAGGTTTTGTTACTTTTCCTTAAGTATGAGGACAAAATACAACTAGAAGGCCTGGTGACCAGTCCAAAACCACACAAAGGCTCTTCTACCAACTTGCTCCCATCTGTTCTGAACAGCAGCTCACATTTCCAAAATTTTCAACTACACATCACCATTTCCACATTCATCTCTAACAAACCCTAAGAAATAAGATCTAAAAATATTTTGCAACTGTGTATTTTGAGGGTGGGAGGGAAGAAGTGCAAAATAGGAGGAAGAGTTCAGCAAGACAGCTGAGGAACAGCTGACTCACTGCTGGCACCAGCTCTGCTCACAGCCCTGAGTCCTGACAGACCCACGGCCTCAATGATCCATCCTTAAGAATTTTTCAGCTCAGGTACTGCTTTGTTTCTGTTGCAATTGCCAGCTCTGGATTTTGCTTCTTTGCTCACCTGTATCCCCTTTCTATTCCTGCAAGGTCAGAACATGGTTTGTTTGGCCAAGGTTGAGTTCCCAGGTTTTGTCTCTGTCTAAACAAGCAGTGACTGCTCCCTTTACCTTCTAATTCTGCCAGATCCAGGCAGGGATGAGCATCACTTGATGCAGGTACCACAAACAGCTGCTTGGGCTCATCACACCAATCACTTCCCCCATGGAAAGCAAGAGTTAGATTTTCTGCTGTACAGAGTTTCTGTCAAAGCTTAACTCCCACCATGTACTCCCAGGAGTAGGAATAAAAAAATAACTGAATACTTTACATTCACTAGAATACAAAACATTTCTCAAACTTACAATCAAAGTTGCTCTTGCCCCAATGGGTTTACCTTTCTAGACTGGATTTAAGTAGAGATAAAACCATGCAAGGCTCTTTACCATGGAAATGAAAACTATTTTAAGCACAAAGACTTCAGTTTCAATTCATCCTTACCCTTCCATCCTAAGTAATTCTACTTCTTTACAATGGTTTACACTTGGGTCAGGGATTGCTACAGAGAGTATCTAATATACAGAAAGACTTAAAAGCAGAGAATAATTACAGGTTCAGAGAGTTGGGAGATGGATGAAGGTCAAAGTGCCAGCTTTGGGTTCTACCACTTAAAGATCACTGCTCTACCAAACAGTGTGAGAATAAATGAGTTTTTAAGCTAAAATATAAGGCACAGTCATTGAAAAGAAATGTGTTTTTAAAGTACATGTACATGCTGAATTACAACACCATAAGGAAACTGAGCTGGCATTAGGATGCAACATGCCAAGGGCAGGATCCTGAGAGCAGAAAATCAGCTGATCAGCAAAGATAAAAACTGATTCTGCACATTCAGTACATCCACCAACAAACTCATCAACAGCACTAATGAATCCTACAATGTACAGTTAAAACACACCATTAATTTAGTTACCAACTCTTGTCAGATATACCATACTGCATGTGAGAAACAGTCCCTGAAAAACACTTCAATCTGTATTTTCAACACAAGAAAAACAGACAGGGACATAGGAAAACAGACCTGCTGTCCACTGGACTGAAGGAATCTCTGCAGCATCAACAGAACTCAGCTGGAAAACTGTCCATCCAAGGGAATGAACAGCAGAGCAGTTCCACAGCCCAGTGACACGTTCACTGACATGTGCTGGCCCAGGCAATGAAATACTGGGGTCTCAGCTGAATTTCTGGGAAGAGAAGCCACACAGAAGGCACTGTTCTATCAGGTCTGGAACTGGTCTCTCCAGGTGAGGGTGAGACAGATGTGCAAAGCCAACAGCAAAGTTTGGGCTGCCAGTACTTACCTCCTGCAGCTGAACATGGCTCTACTCCCCAGTGCCAGTTTTCAATTCCTTTCTCATAAAAAGGATTAACCTGTGCCTTTCAAAAGCTGCTGTTCTAGTCTGAAATGATTACATTCTTCACTAAACTGTGTTAAAAGACTAAATCCTTCAAGCTTGTCTTGCTGCATCCAAGACACTGCAAATGGACATAATTGGGTCACCTCATTCTCCCTTGTTTGCCAGGCACAGGCAATGAAATTTAGTTCTCATTTATTTCTGAGATGATTCACGCGACAGAATAATAAACAACAACGATCTAAAATTACAGCCCAAACTGCCAGCCCAGCTTTGCCAAAGCAATAAATCTGAGTTTGAAAACATTCCCTCCCTTTCCCAAGCAGCAAAAAGGAGGTTGGACAGTAAACAGCTGGGAAAGCTGTCCTGGTGCTCCACATGTCCCTCCCCACACTCCTGCAGAGGGCTGGGTGAGGATCCCAGGAATTCCTTCTGCTCTGCAAGGCCCAACATGTGGAGTGGGCAGAGCCAAGCACGCCTGACATCCCCATGTGTCTGCTCCCAAACCCATCTCCTGGGCTCTGCAGAGGGTGTGTGCAACCCTGGCAAAAGAAAGCCCAAGTACCACCTGCACTCACAACACCACAGGCTGAAGTTACACTTTCCAGGGAGGCAGTGAGTTAACGGTGAGACTGAACTGGTCTTGGCTTTGGAAACAGGAGATGTAGCTGCTTCTACACCAAAAGCCATCTGGGTTACTTTACAATTATGTTACCAAATTAGAAGGGTTTCAAGTATTTTTAACCTTCCCACTGGCATCAAGAGATACTTCCCTACCTTTCCACATTCTAACTTGTCCTGAATAGTTTTTAATGAAAATACAATGTATTCCCCACCCAAACATGAACTAAGAGACTGCAGAGGCTTTCTCTTCAATTACTGACCCTGGACACAACAATAAATCATGAAAAAATACTTCCATTGCTGGTAAGCCTCCCCCTTCTATTTTGTTCCTAACTAGATTTAGAAAATGGGTTTTCACTTTATAAAAATGTAGACAGGAGAAATCTGTACTCAATCTCAGTTTAACTTGTCTGTTTTACCAACAGATGGAAACAGCTCCCAAGGAAACTCAAGCCTCACCAGCAAGAACTGTTTTGACTGAACGCCTTCAGCAGAGGATTCCAACACACAGCAACTGCAAAGGACAGATTCATAACCACTCCTCCCTCACTGCCACCTACACTGGTGTGAGCCCACAATCTGGAAGGGGTTTTCTGCTGGACAATGCCACAGATGGGTTCATTGTAAGGAACTCCTAAACTACTCTGACTCCCCTCCCATCACCTCTTTAAATAAATAAATATTTCACATTCCAACAGAAAGACACACCAAAAAATGTGTGTTTATAAATTCTGCATAAGGGAAACCACTTAAGCCTCCCATTCAATTTTAAAGACATGCCTGTTTAATGCAATGAGAAAGCAATTTTTGTTCCTTCAAATTCCATGCTTCCCCCCAACACTGCAGTCCTCTGTCATGCTGAAATTCCTACCAACCACATTTTACTGGTCTGGGGAAAAACAAAGTGAAATTGAGGAAGTTGCACAGCCTACATTAAGGAGGGGAATAAAGAGGCAGAAAGCTGTCAGAAAATGTAATGTTTTGCATATTCAGTCTTAATAATTTAAGGTACTTAGAGAAGCCATCTGGCAAGCTCTCTCAAATGTAAGTCACAGCTGACTACCTTTAATATTTTGCAGCATTTCCAGTTATAGCCAAAAGAAACCCAACAGGAGTTAGTTCAGCTATAATTTTTTTTCCTTGGATCTGACTGGTTCTGTTCAAGGCAGCTAAAAACCTCAATTAATGGGATGGGATTATAAAAGCTCAGATAAGGAGTTGTGGTGAATAAACCCAGGCACTGCAGGTTCCCTTTGCACTCCACAAATGGAGTTCAGAGTCAGCATGGAGGGTCCCTTTAGCTCTGTGGTATCATTATCCAAGGTTAAGCCATTACCCTCCACAGTGACTTCATGGAACACTTCAGTGCTTAAAGCATGGCCATACTGGGAAGCTTGAAGTGCAAGGGGATGCTGCCCCTAATTTAAACCTTGTTAATTTTCAAATGACATTTTACAGAGAACAGCCAGAGTCCAAAAAACCTTCCAAGCTGGAGCCTGAAACCTGAAGTCAGGAACCAGAGTCTGCAAAATCCTGCTACAGTTTTTCCTCTAATTCATTCTGACTCATGACCTTCAGTCACAGGCAGCTGGAGACTGGATTAATTCCCATCTCCAGAGGGATACAATGAAGAATTCATAACAGCTACCTATTTATAGGTGAACAGTAAGATTTGAAATATTTAACAGGGTTTTTTTTTAATCTTTCTTTCTATGTTCAGTGCTGCCTTTTAGCTGACTTCAGAATCTGAACCCCTGTGTCAGATTTGGGTCAATTTACTGCTGGAACTCCCATGGTAGGTTTGCATCCTTAAATGTTAGATTTAAATTTTTAACGAAACACTACAGTCCTCCCTCTAGAAGAGGGACAGGAACCAGCCCCCAAAACTGCCATTTAGTCATGAAACATCTGTGAAAACAAGCAGGGGGTTTTCTCCCCAGTGCTGGATCACCTTTCAGAGCTTCAAAATGGACTTCAAAAGAAGTAATGGAGAACATTCAATAAAGCTTCCCAATACATCAAAACAGTTCTTACATCAACATTCAAGCTGATTTAAAAATAAATTAAACAATCCTACCATCAGAACAACCACTTTGATGAAATCACTATTTGCCTCCTGACCTTCAAGCACACACCAACCAAACAATTCTTCCCCTCCTCTCAAGGAGAGGACACCTATCACACCTCATACAGTTAAAAAAGGCAGCACAGGGTTTTAGGTAGTTCATGTCAGTCACCTTGAAGCCTCTGAAATTAAATGTAGTAACAGCAACAAAACCTGAAAAAAAGCCTTTCATTTCACCAAGGTATTCACACTTCAAAGATGAACATGTCAAAAATTCTTTATAAAGTGACAACACTCTCTACAGCACAAATTCTACCCCAGCCACAGAAACAATTCCAGAAGAATGTCACAGTACTTTATTCCAGAGGGTCGTCACCAGCAGGATGGATGAGAGCTGCTCCTGTCCCAACCAAGGGCATCTTTCACTGAGGCCCAGGCACCTCTTCCCCTATTTATAACAAGGCTCCAAATCTCCTGGGCAGGAAATTGAGCCCTAATGATAGATAGCCAATGATTTAACTACCAGGTATCCTACGCTGAAGAATTACTGCTGTAAAAATAGTGTTACACATCCAGCATCAAAACAAACCTGCACAGCAAAGCTCTGTGTGGATCCATCTTTCAATATTTTATCTTTTTAGAAACAGAAAATGAAGTTTCCAGCATGGATGTAACAAACCTGAGGTGTCCAAGAAATTAGCTCTTTACTGATTTTAACTAGAATCATAAACCACTGAAAAAATGAAGCACCAATAACAGCTAAAAATTATAAAGCACTTACAAGAATGACATTCTTTTCAATGCATCCATCCCATTTCCTATGGTTGGCATGCCACACACTGTACAAATATGTACCCATGTCACACCTCCACCCACAAGGTATGAAATTTTTTGACCATCAATTATTGACAGCAATGACAGAGTCCCCTCTGTTCTGTGATCCTGGCAGGACCTGAGCCCAGGCCAATTCCCAACTGTGCACAAGGAAGATGGAGCCCATTAATTGTGGTCACTTCCTCCTCTGGTCACTTCAATCAGCTTTGTGACCAAAGTCACGTTTCCAAAGCAGCTCTGCAAGGAGTGGCAATGCTGGAGTCACAATTCTCTGAGGATTTACAGATCATTGGTGTTAAATCTGGGGTTTCCTGGAGATTGTGTCTATAATACAGAAACTAAAGTCAACTGGGTAAAAAATAATATATAGGACACAAACACCCTACACATGAAGTATAACCACTGATAAAGATGAGTTGACTGTAGAAGCAAGAAATGGGTTCAGACTTTGTAATGAACCCAAAATAAGCCTCCACAGCACAGTGCAGTGTCCAAACTGATGCAGGTGTGTGTACATGCCCACAGTGCAGGATGNAGCACTGGGTGCTTTTAACCCCAAATGGCAGAGCATGAGCAACACCACTTAAAAGGGTTTCTCTTCCCTGGGTGTAAAAGTATATATATATAAAAAAAATATATATATAAACACAGCAGGCATTTCTCTGCTCCTCATCAGCACAGAATCCACAGATACCTCTGTATTAGTGAGAGCTTTCAATTTAAAACATGACCTGTGCTGCCCTGTAATTTTTACTGACATCTGAACATCATTATTGCCAGGTCACAGACATTTCACACTGAAAATGCCTACAAGTCCTTTATAGTTGAGAGATTAGGGCTAACTGGATTTTTTTAAGAGCAATTAAATGTGAGCTGTTATTAGGCTGGTGACTACTTAGCATTTGAGTATTTTGCAATGCTGTATCAAAGTGCAGGACCAGAGACTCTTAGATTAATAGTTCCTGGCTACCAAAGTTGCACAACCACTGGACAACAACATCAAATACTGTTCTGGCCTCAAACACCAATAAAATTAGCTGTAAAATGTGATCAACACAGCCCTTATGTCACCTGTTTGTCNATGACTGTAGAAGCAAGAAATGGGTTCAGACTTTGTAATGAACCCAAAATAAGCCTCCACAGCACAGTGCAGTGTCCAAACTGATGCAGGTGTGTGTACATGCCCACAGTGCAGGATGTTTTTTCTGCCTCTTCAGTAATTCTCAAGTGGCTTGAAATGGAACAGGAAACAGAAATATGAACAAAGACAGATGTTAGAAGCACCAGCACTGCTAATGGAGATGCAGTTGAATATTTGGTTTGTTTCCAACACAACCAGTTTCATTAATACTGTATTTGTATCCAGAGTTCTGAAATTAAACTGCATCAAGTGCAAAAATGTGGTGTTTCAGGCAACTTTTGACAAAAAGGCAAGTGACACTATGAACCAGTCAAACAATTACAGAACAGTCTGAAATCACAGAACCACAAAATGAGTGAGGTTGGGAGGGACCACAGGGGGGTCACCTGGTCCCACNCTTGTCTCTTTAGAGAAAAAAAAATAAATAAATTCCTCTTTGCTGCTTCCCCCCTGGATGTTCTGAATAACCAAAAAAGCAGAGAAGTTGTTTCAGTTCTGAATCAATGTAAGGCTTAATTTTAAAAATCATTTAGAGATATTTTATTAATGGCTCTTGCTGTGAGCTGAACTAAGAATTAATGGCTATTTGTCCAATATGAACATATTCCTTGATCTTCTCTTTGGAACTACAGAACACAAAGCCTGTGAGCACCACTAATGTTACGGGATAATATGGACCAGAGACTCCTGCTCTCAGGACCTTCCTGAAGTAACATTCCATGGGAGCTTTCCTGGTAGTGTTCCATCCATTGAATAGCTTTCTTAATTACATGTGCACTAGTATGGCAGCTTCTCTCTTCTCTGANGCTCCAGCAGGGTCATCCCAGAGCTCAAATCCTCCATCAGAACAGGCAAAATCCTAATTGAGAACAGGCAAAATTCCAGTAAGTATCTGCAAGCAGTTAAAATAACAATAACATTGAAATTCAATTCACAATCACACAGTAAAAAGCCTCCAAGATCCAGAAGTGCCATTTTTTGGAGTGGAACTCCCTGTGGTGCAGTGACCAAATTCACAGAGCACTGGGTGCTTTTAACCCCAAATGGCAGAGCATGAGCAACACCACTTAAAAGGGTTTCTCTTCCCTGGGTGTAAAAGTATATATATATAAAAAAAATATATATATAAACACAGCAGGCATTTCTCTGCTCCTCATCAGCACAGAATCCACAGATACCTCTGTATTAGTGAGAGCTTTCAATTTAAAACATGACCTGTGCTGCCCTGTAATTTTTACTGACATCTGAACATCATTATTGCCAGGTCACAGACATTTCACACTGAAAATGCCTACAAGTCCTTTATAGTTGAGAGATTAGGGCTAACTGGATTTTTTTTTAAGAGCAATTAAATGTGAGCTGTTATTAGGCTGGTGACTACTTAGCATTTGAGTATTTTGCAATGCTGTATCAAAGTGCAGGACCAGAGACTCTTAGATTAATAGTTCCTGGCTACCAAAGTTGCACAACCACTGGACAACAACATCAAATACTGTTCTGGCCTCAAACACCAATAAAATTAGCTGTAAAATGTGATCAACACAGCCCTTATGTCACCTGTTTGTCTTGTCTCTTTAGAGAAAAAAAAATAAATAAATTCCTCTTTGCTGCTTCCCCCCTGGATGTTCTGAATAACCAAAAAAGCAGAGAAGTTGTTTCAGTTCTGAATCAATGTAAGGCTTAATTTTAAAAATCATTTAGAGATATTTTATTAATGGCTCTTGCTGTGAGCTGAACTAAGAATTAATGGCTATTTGTCCAATATGAACATATTCCTTGATCTTCTCTTTGGTACTACAGAACACAAAGCCTGTGAGCACCACTAATGTTACGGGATAATATGGACCAGAGACTCCTGCTCTCAGGACCTTCCTGAAGTAACATTCCATGGGAGCTTTCCTGGTAGTGTTCCATCCATTGAATAGCTTTCTTAATTACATGTGCACTAGTATGGCAGCTTCTCTCTTCTCTGAAGGACTTATTAACAACAAAAAGCACAAGAAAAGCATTTTTGTTACCTACAAGACCATGATGCAAAGATGTCTGATGGAGAGAGGAAGGAGGAGAACAATCCTTGTCAGTTCTAAGAGAGGAGTTTTAATGTTCACAAGTTTAAAACAAATCCCTGATTACAAACCAATTTTACCACAGACACTTTGTTTTCTGAAATTTTTTGGTAAATTTGGATTACAAGAAAGGAAATCTTGCCTTTAAGAGACTTCCTATTTCTCAGGAAAAGGGATGCAATTTCCTTCCTCCCTTGCCACGATTTTGAATGTCACCTTAATTAAATCAGCCTTGAACTGTGACACAAACCTGTCTGAGGTCAGCGGTTTGACAGCTGCAATCTGCCTTTAGCACCTCTGTACAAACACACCATGGGCTGGGGAGAAATCAGCTGCAGGGCTTTAAGGGCTGCATCAAACCCCATCAGTGCTGGGACTGAGTCTCTTCTGAGGACAATGAAACTGGAAGAGTCACAGGCAAGACTGAACACACACACGTCAAAGGCAACCAGGCTGAGCTACTGCAAAACTAAGTGGAATTGTGTGGCAAGTTAAATAATTAGAACTGACTGTTTCAAGATCTTCTATACATGTAAAATTTGGTGCATTTAAAGGATAAATGGTAATTGCTTCCCTAAGAATGGGGGCATCATGCAGACCACAGAATCAGGGAATTAAGGCTGGGAAAGACATTGAAGATCACCAAGTTCAGCCACCAACTCAGCACCACCAGTATGTTCTCCATTAAACCATCTCCTCAAATGGCAAATTTTCTCCTCAAATGGAAGTATTTTCTGAACACTTCCAGGGATGGTGACTCCACCACTCCCCTGGGTAGTCTGTTCCAATGCTTTAAAACCCTTTCTGTGAAGAATTTTCCCAATATTCAATCTAAACCTCCCCTGGCACAGCCTGAGGCTGTTTCACCCTGTCAGTTGTTACCTGGGAGAAGAGACTGATATGTCACATACCAAACTCCAATATCTAAAAATAATTACAGAAGGAATTAGCCCAGAGACTGTTAACAACAATGCTCAAGACTGGATGATTTTTACACCAGTTAAAACTACTGTAAGATTCCAGATGATTTCAGGAAGATTCCATGTGCAGGATTGAGTCCAATCACCACCAATTTAAGGAAGAAGGGGGAAGGAGAATGACTGGAAGTGCAGCCAGATTTGTGCACCTCCCAAACTGTTGTACAATTACAGAACACCTTTGTTAGAGTTTCTCAACCACAGGAAGGAGCTGAGAGCACTTATGTCTAAAAATTGCAGCTACCAAGAAAAGGGCAATTAAACGAAAAAGAAGGGGCCAAAACTGTAGTTCCTCACAGCTATTTCACACACAGAACTTAAATTAAGGCTTAAAACACATTTTGTAAAAGCCAGTGAACTCAGAACTTTGACAATGGAACATTAAGGGAAGGGTTTCAAACAGTTTTATGTGAATTCTGAAAGGTTTATTTCACCAAGTTCATTGTAGCTGCTGACCAGGTTTTCAGTGATAAAAGTCCTGTTTAGCAAAACCTGATGTTTCTGACCTCTGAAGTTAAGCAAAACCTTTCATGAATTCCACATAAACCAGTGAGTATGATTTGGCATCTACAGACATTCCTAAAAAAAAAAAAAAAAGCAGTAAGATGTGAATGCTCCTATTTTTCTCCATTTGGCATCAACTCTTCAAGTTAATTATATTTTAAGTGTTATTGCTGATCGTTTCTGCATAAACATTCTGTTAACTGTGTTTGTCTTGAAGTCTGATATTGCCTTCCCTGACAAAGCTGCCAAGGCACAGGGAAACTTCCAGTTTTCCACATTCAGAGTTAGGAAACTCCATTAAAATGGCATTAGGAAGGCAGCAGCCACCAGAAGTCCCTGCAGCTGCACTATCCCCTTCTCAGTGTTACAAAAAGCCTCCCATCAGTAATTTAAGCTGTTTCAGGATTTATTTTGCCCCTTTACAGCAACTCTGCCACAAAAATTTAGGTCACATTAAGGGTACACATACCTGGGCACTTATTTAAAACTCAAGGAAATTAATTAAAAGCTCCTCACTGGCTTCAATGTGCATTGAATCAGGACCTGGGTGAGTTCAGAGGCAAAACAATTACACTTTAATTAAACATCTTCACCTTCATGTGAAGTAGCCAACTAATTTTATAGAAGGATAAAGTGAGTCAGAAGGTTTCAGAGCTTGGTCATGGTTATAAACACAGTTGATGACTTAAGTGGCTTTCATATTTGTTGGCAGCCCTTGTAGCACAGAGAAAATGGACTTGCTGAAAAATCAAATGAATTCCAGGCCTGTGCTTTTGCAGGAAATAAAACAGAACATCCTGAGACAAGTGGAATAGATGTACAAACCTATTGGCTCCGTTTCTCTCCCCCAATCAGTAGCTAATTCAGTCACAGGAATGCAAATAATGCAAGAAGTTGAAATTACTAGAGGTTTTTGCATGGTAGTTTCTCTCCAGATGAGATTTTTAAGGCTGGGTTGGTTGGTTGTTTCAAATAGCACTAATAATTATATCTCTATTATTTAAAAAACTAGACTTGGCAGATTTGATCCTGGAAGTACTTACTGAAAAGCAAAGAAGTATGACTACACTTTGTGAATTCAGGCTGACATTTAAACCCTACATTAGTTCTGTAACATTCTGTCAGATCACCAGGAGGAAGAAGAAACACTTTGCTCACTTTTCTGAGCATGTCAGGCAATGCTTCCCCAAAGCTCAAAATAAATCCTGGAGTGACAAGTGTTTTCCTTGTGGCAGTACCAACTAATGTTTTTTGGGTATTTTGCTGATCTTTGTTTTTTTCTCAGCTGTAATTTTGCCCATTCTGCTCCACCTGCTCTCTTAGGCCAGTGGAGGCTCATGGACAGGCCATGGCTCCTCAAAGGGAAAAAGAACTGTAAGTGTCCTCCACTCCCAGAGATAAAACAGCAGCAACAGCAAACAGTGTTCTGAGGTTCTTTTAGGGCTCAATTAAAACTATTAAACACTATAATTTTTGACATCTTTCTTGTGACACACCAGGGTTTATTTCTGATTGAATATCCCACCACACTGTTCCAGAAGTGCCACGTTGAGAGTTTGAATAAATGACTGACCAGCTTTATCATTGTGACCATGAACATACCTAGAAACAGAGCAAGCAAAGTAATCAACTCTATCTCAAAACTGATTTATAGCCACCTTCCAGCTCTAACACTCATGCCAACCCCCAGAATATGAACATTTGGAATATTCATTAGGATTACAGTTTTTCCAATCATTGTCCACCCAAAGGTGTGGTGTAGCTGTAACAGCTGCCTCTGCCCTTGTTGCATTTCAGCAACAAATCCAATCTGATGACAGTTGCAATATAAAGAAACACAGTTTTGCCTCTGCATGTGTAGGAATATTTGTGACACCCAACCCTTCTTTTTGGAAAGACCTCTCCTGGAAGTTTCTCCAGGCAAACCCAAGAGCAGCCTCCAAAAGCCCACTGCCTCTCTGAGCACAGCACTTGGCTGCATTTTTGATGCTTCAAACTAGGTCAGATGCTCAGGAGGGATGCTTTGTAGTCAACAACCAACTTGGGAATTGAAATACTCAATAAAATGATAAATGTTTATGTTGGTTACACATGACAAACGTTTTGGAGAGGAAAAAGCTCAAATTAAACCTGTATAAACAGATCTATTTCTCACAAGTTGTTTCCTAGGCAAAGCATCAACCTTTAACAGCATCAAACACAAACAGGTGTTACCTTCATTTGCAACTGCAGGATCATTGTTAATTTTTGGCAACAGATATGTATCTGTCCATGTCAGCAATTAAAAAATGTAGGGTTTGTTTCAGTTCACCTTTAGTCTTGTTGAGAAAATAACAAACCTCTTCCCTCTTGCAGCCCTGGGTGGGGACGGAGGGTTATGACAGAGGATGGAAGGGAGCAGAAATTGATAGAGCTACAGATTTCCCATAAAACTGGGATTCAGAACTTACTTTCTGCACAGCCTGAACAGTCAGCAAGATGATATTGTAGGTCTAGTGAGGTTTATGAGCACTAACTCACTCAAACAACAGACAGCAGTTCACATGGTGAGGGCCTGCCCACACCCCTGCACTGCCTGTCCAGCACACACAGCTCCAGCAGGGGTGGATCCCATGTGGATTTACTCCAGTGACTCCTGGCAGCCTTTGGGGTGACTGTCCTGTTGAAGATTTCAGTGTCTTCCCACCTGGATGCCAAAAAGAATCCTGAAAGCACTTCTGTGCCCTACACAACTTTTCTGTAACCTGTTACAATGCTTAAAATGGACTAAAGGAGGAAACTGCTTTGAAGCAATTTGGGGTCCAACCCATTACAAGTTGCCCAAGACAGTCTTTGCTCCAGCATTTGTTCAACACTACACCCTTCTTTGTAGATTCACACTATTCCCATGCACCCCATCAACTAAGAGAGCACACAAATCCACTTACTCACATCTCTACATTATACTGAAGGGCTGCCAGAGACACAATAACTGATGATGCTTTTTCAGCTAACAGCAAAATGTGTCTGAAGTGCACCTGTCACCATTTCCCAGCTGAATCTGTTTGTCAAGGCAAAAGCAGCTTTTAGATTGGCAACAAAATAAGTCTGCATTTGTAGAAGTAGTGCTATGCAGCTTTCTGTACACCCCCTCACCTTGAATACCTGTACTTTCAAGAGAAACCACCCTGAAGTAGGTGTTTAGCCTCATTTTTCATCCTTTATACAGTGGTTCTCCTTCAGCAAGGTATTTCACATCACACAGGAGCTCCAAAAATACCAAAGGCAAAACAAGTTGAAAGCCTGCAAGTTCAGCACCAAGAAAAACAAAATACAGTAAGATTTTGTAAATGTATTTAAAAGTATGTTCTCAAATACTCCCTAAACATGCCTCTCTCCATCCTGGAGCCAGCTCAGACCAGAACACTGAACAAGAACACCTAACTTGCCTCCAAAGTCTTCTGGAGTTTGGTGCTTTGGTTTTTTTAAACCCTCACATCTGCAGAATGTCTCACAGTCATTTCACAGAGCATCAAAGCCCATCCTGTTCAACATGCCAAGATGAGAAATGGACAAATAAAAGATGATATACAACAGAGCAAAATATTCTCCTCTTGAAGAGAAAGCAAATGTGAGCCTGAAAGGCAAATGTGCCCTGATGAAGCACAGCTGGATGTTGAGCAGAAACAAGGATCATCTCTCATCTGTGTCCTGGAGCACTAATGCACTCTGATCCGGGAGTGATGCTGTGCCTCTCTCCCGTCCCTCCCCAACAGATACAGAGCTGCTGTTTGCCAACAAATAACGCCCGTGTGAACTCAAAGTTACAGAGTTCTGCCTCAGAGCTGTAGAAACACGTTTTTTACCCAAGGCAGGAATTACCCCCGAGGGAAGCCCTCGACTGAACGCCGTGCGAGAGGCGTTACCCAAGCGGGGGCCGGGATGCCGAGAGCATCGCGGGCTGTCCCGGGCCGGGCCGAGCGCACACGGGGCTGCATCGGCCGCGGCACAGCCGGGCAGCTTCCCACGGCAGTGACTTCACCTGCCACAGAACTGCGGCCATGGCCGGGGTGGGACACGGCGGCACAGGGAGCCTCGTGACGTAACAGATGATGCCACCAAATTAAAGAGGCACCTCCCGTACCTGTGCGGCGGGGCCGNGGGGCGCGACCACGCGGGGCCGCGGCGGGAGCGCCGGGCCGGGCCGGACGGTGATCGGTGCCACCCCCGCGGGGACACAGCCCAGGCCGGGCGGTGAGCGCTGCCACCCCCGCGGGGACACGGACCGGGCCGGGGCTCACCTGGACACACAGCGCGGGGCCGACGCTCCCGGAGCTCGCGTGCTCGCCCCTCCCGGTGAGCGCGGCCCGGCGGGAGCACAAGGTGCCGTGTTGGGTAAATCACAGCGGCGTTAGAACGGGTTGTGTGGCCGCTGCTCGGTGACACTGTGCTAAGAGAGTTAAAGGCACTGCAAAATTGAGTACAGCTGAACTAAACCGTAATTCAGCAAACGCCAGCCTCCAAGTACAGTGGTTCGCCATTTGGCCATCGAAGCTCTCAAAGTAATGAATTGCCATTTGATCATTGGAGCACTCAAAAATAAAGTAATCCTTCACGCAGATAGACTGAAGCAGAGTAAAACCCCCAGTGAGCGCAGAGAGGAATCAATTAAAAAGTAAAGAAGACAGAAGCCACCAAGGGCTCCTCACCCTGCTCCATCACTCACCTGCACTGTGCTTTCCCACTAGGTCAACAGTCACTGCTTCCCTACACTGTGCATTGCTGGGCCAGCAAGGTAAGTACACAATTCCTGAAGATAAAAATGCTTTGTGTACTAAGTGTTATTTAGTAAAATGCATTTGTTTTCTACTCGGTATTTAAGTTAATTGCATAAAAATAGTCACAGTAATGAAATAGGTGGCACTTCCTTTAACAGCTTGCTACTTAATGACATCAAAGCCTGATGCCACTGAAATCCAAACCCCACTGCCAGCTAATGAAGGGCTTAACATGAAAGCCTCTGCAAAGAGCAAACCCAAGCTGCTGACAGGAACAGGAATGGTGCAAATGTGCTGGGATCTGAGATCACTGGCACATACCCACAGCACAGCAGGCAGTAATGATTATTAATTATTTAAGAAAAGAACATAAGAGCTTCAGCATAAGCTGAAAAAAATATGCAGAAGCATTGCTCTGGGATCCTCCAGTTGGATTACTGTTAATTAGCAGAGTACATGAGTCTGAGGGAAAGATCTAAAAGCATCTTATGCTGGTAGGAGCATATAATTAAGCCATCATTTGCATCTTTGCAATAGGATGAACTTCCTTACTGATAACATCATGGGCACAACACCATTTTATGACTAAGAACTGTCTAGCTCTCCTAATTCAGCTGGCTGGCTGTACAGCAGTGCAATGCCATCCTACAGAGCATCAATTTAACACCCTGCATTTAGTGAGAAAAGACTTTAGCAGGGAGAGATACTATAAGGCTTCCTCTACCCTAGGAGAATTTTAGATTTCTTTTCTTAAAACTCAGCTTCTCCCCACTTTAGGTTGTTCCCTTCAATCTTACCAAGATGTTTAGCTGTCAGGCAAGGTGACATCTTGCCATTATTCACTTGTTATCATCACAACACAGGAGGGATGCTCAAGAGGCCTCTTATACTCCACTAGTTCTGCAACAGATTTAGTAGAATATTT
Organism: Neodrepanis coruscans; assembly: GCA_013400695.1. Taxonomy (NCBI): domain Eukaryota; kingdom Metazoa; phylum Chordata; class Aves; order Passeriformes; family Philepittidae; genus Neodrepanis; species Neodrepanis coruscans. The sequence continues at coordinate 12,008 of VYZS01079825.1, read as the reverse complement.
ATTGTTCATGTCTCATGGGAATGCACAGACCTTCCCAAAGCAAACACAAGATAGAACTGGCCCTGATCAATCTGTCACCTTATCAGGGATCACCCTGCTTGCCCCAGTGACATTGCCTCAGCAGGGGAATGTTAGGAAGATTAATTATCTAAAGGTTAAGTCTTTCTAACATTTTTACAAGTATTGTGTAAAGACTTGTTATTATTTTATAAAAATCTATCAGATTAAATGGATTTTTTCTTTCAATAGCTTCTAATCTCTTAATGAGGCTGCTGTTTGTTCTAGTAAGGCAGAACTCCATGACACCTCCTCTGAATCCCTACTTGACTTAGAAAAATTCTCTCAACTCACCCTGTCCTTCCTGATCTCCAATTCTTCCTTAATCAGCTCTGAAATTCATTTAGGATTCCTTCACAGCACAGCTGCTTCCACCCTCCAAGTCCCTCTGTACTTGTTGGCATGTCCCCCTCATTAAGGGCTTCCAGCAGCATCTGCACACACAGACCCTGCTTTCATTATCCCTGATTCAACCACACACAGCAATAATGGAAACTCTTTCTCTCCAAGATCTGTGTGGTACCCAATGAGGGACTTGTTTTTAGTTTGGAGTCTCTTTTTCTTTTGTTAATCTTTTATATTTCAGACTTAGTCTGACAATTCCAATCCATCAAAATCAAGCTCTGATGCAAAAATGTTACAGTGTTTCCTCAAAATTAAATGCAGCTCAAGCATTCAGCATTTTGTATTTCTGGGACACTGTAATAAATCATGGAGGGCCACAACAGTCAGTTGAACTTTCCATGACTAGGGGTGAGCACAACTTGTGCAAAATAGGGAGAGTCTACTTAAAAAAAGAAAGAAGTGGTTCAGCTGCCTTAGTTCCAGTATTTAATGTTTCTGCATGGACTGCAGTGAGGAGGTATGCAGAGATATTTTTAAGGCATGAACAAAAGAGCCCTTTAATGTCAGACAGGCTATGACAATCATCTTTTTGTTAATCCAGGCTTAGTTTGTGTGGCAAGAAACCTTCTCAGCTGCATATTTTATTCAACACCAGAAGTGGTCCCAGATCAAATTTGGTATTTACAAAGCTGCAAAACACACTCTTTTACAACAATATCACAGAACTTAATTTCCATCTCCCCTTAACAAGAATATTAACTGGACAATCTAAAGAAAAGCTGTTTACCCAGACATGAACACCTCTGTCCACAGGAGCTGCAGGTGACTCTGTCTGATGGTTTCTGGCACATCTGCAATTATTACTGACCCATTTTTGGAGGCATGTTGAAAACAGGATCCTAAACATTATCAGGCAGCAAATTATTATGACAGCAAGATGAAAAAAAAAAGTTCCATGATTAGTACTTGTTTAAATGAGAAATCTGCTATTAAATATAACATTATCACATTAGTGTGTTAAATTACAGTAGCTATTTCAGTGCATGATACAGCAATGCCTTACACATGGTTACATCCACTGACCTTATGTCTGAATTTCCTTTTTTAAAACCTTAGAGACTACCTATAGTGAAACATTTTTATTTATCCTGTCAAATAGTGTCAGGTACTTTGGGCCACCTTTCCAGATGCCCTGAGGATCAGTAGCTCCCATTTCACTGAGTGGGTGCCTTGGGTGTTTAAAAGTTATGGGAGAAAAATCTTGGGTGACATGAACTCTGGGAATTCTCCCCTCACCCTCACAGGTACAAAACCTTATTAAGGTGAAGGTAAAGAAACTACAACCTCATAGCAAGACAAAGTGTCACATTTTCCATGACTCCTAAAGAAAAACTCCAATATGAGCACTCCCATTCCTCTCCTGTGGGCAGCTAAAGCAGCCAGAATTCAAGTAAGAGTTAAATCCTTCCCCAGAACTCCGTGAGGATAATTTTAAAATGATGGAGGTGGGGAAACTAAAAGATGCCTGCAGGCTGACTTCCATTCCTTTACAATGTAAAAATTATATTTGTCCTTATCTAGGAAGGGAATTGCCATGTTGGAAACAAACCCATTTCAGCCACTAATGATAGAGCCTTAACTGCCTGGTCAGAAAGGTATCATCAACACAGAGCACTCAATCAAAATGGATTTGACATTTACAGGCAGGATAACATGGGGAACTAAGGGATCTCTTAAGAAATCTTGTACTTTTCCTTCAAGATAAAGATAACTTGCTACTTTTCCATTCAAGATCAAAGGAGGGAAATAATACAAGGAGACAAAGACAGAAGAAAGAGACAGAGCATTCGAAGCTTCAGTTTTTCTCTCTAATGCTTTTTCTTTCAGATCAGTACAATCACTGAATTCACTCTATAGAAAAAGATTAAAAAAGGGAGGTTACATATGGCCAAAAAAAAAGGACTCTGGGAACTTTGCTGATGTGTTTAAAGCTACTGTACTTTACAATTCTTATTTCAGAAGTAAAATGATAAACAAAAAACAAAGCACTTTTTAATCTTCAAAGCAACGTATGATCAATAACAACTTCACAGCACTCGATATTCAAGGATCATAATCTGTATTTTTCTCCAGGAAAGATGTGTACAGAGGATGAATGATCTGCCTGAGTCTAACACTGAACTGGGGAATGGAATTCACACATCACAAGCTCGTTAAACAACAAACCTCTGCTTTCATTTAGCAGTTGGTCTTTTGTTACCAGTTTTTATTTGAGCAAATGATTATTATAATAAATAAATTATGGCCTTTTTTTTTCAGTTCCTGCAGAAACATTTGAGTTAGTGGTGGAGGTACGTCCCAAGATTAGCAAAATATTTAGCACAACACAAATTAATTTACTATGCCTCTGAAATCAATCCAACACTTCAAGTAGGTTACTAAACTATTAGTGAGGGTGAACACATGAAATATCTCCACACTAGCAGCAGTTTCCTTGTTAAATCACATTTATGGTCAGGGCATCCTGCAGGACACAGCCAGTCTCTGGGCTTAGAGCTCTGATTTCTGCCCCTGCACAGAGAAGGGGGGTCTGCCCTGGCACATTGGATCTTCCAATATTGGTCATTGATCTCACTCTCACCTTTGTCCATCTAAACCACCAGAGTTCTTTCCAAGAGCAGAAGCAGCACAGCATTGAAAAGATGTTCAGTCAAGGAGCAGTTTAATAGGAATGTTACAACTGCCTGCAGTACAGAAACTTTGCAAAAACCCTGAAATATTTACAAAGCAATTAAAAAAATGTTTCTCCTGGAAACATACACCTCTCAAACTGGGAGGAGAAAGATTTCCATATCATGGGAGTGTAAACTTTTTGCGATCTGCTGAGAGATTTAATTTACATACTAATGCTGCAAGCAGGCTGGGGGTGTGGGGGGAGAGAGTTCCTTAGCACCAGTAATGAGCTGAAAGGGAAAGAAGGCAGCTCCAGTCCCCACGGACTGTTTTGTTTCCAATAATTTCAGACTCTCTAATAATGCCTCTTAATAAGCTGCTCTCAGCTCTGGAGCTGCAATCAGCCTTTGTCAGAGAACACAATACTGCCCCAGACAGGAAAATAGTTCTGACAGAATGGACAAGAGACCCCAACTAAATAAAAAAGGGAGAAAAAAAGTTCCATCAGTGAAAAACAGAAATTATGCTGTACCATGCATCCTTTCATTTCTCTAAAGCTAGATTTCAATAGGATATCTATTAAAGCAAAATACAGTCTAGAAACACATTTTCTAGTCTACTCCAATCCTACTTTACAATTAGAGGAACTTGCTTATTTATTGGGTATTTATCCCCTGTAAGTGCACTCTAAATGATGACTGACCATGTTAATTTTCTGTTTATACTCCATTCCACACACTTAAGTCTCTAAGTAAGTGCTGTGAACACCAAGATTAACCCTGCAACAGGCTGTCCAAATTTAACACCATTTCCACTCACTCAGTTTAATGGCAGTCCTCACTGAAGCTCATTTCTATACAAGCCTAAGACATATTTAATAGATAAAACATGGATGTTCTACTTCATTAAACACAGGACTGGGGGTCACCTTCAGTGCTGACAAATGCAGGACCAAACCCAGCCATGCCACCATAAACTGGAACCAAACCCACCCAACACTTGGGCTTAAAAGCTGTTTTACAAACCATTACTAATTCTAAAATAGTTCAGTATCATCCTTTCAGTACATGCACTTCCCCATTTTTATAATTCCAAGCACTAGGAAGGCAAAAACAAGATCACTTTTTCCCTAGGAATTCTTCAGATCTTTCCAGTATTATCAGCATCTTTTTTTTTTCAAGCAACAGACTATTGTAATGGCAGTTACACATTTCACTGTTCAGAAACGTGTCTAACACTGAAATAAAACACATTGTCCAAAAAAATGCCCAATCACTAAAACCAGCAGAGAATCTGTTTGCCCTGGACACACCAATTACCTGAACAACACAAGCAGAGATCTCTGTTTAACCCCTTTTTAATGTCATTTGCTACAGAGTTTGCACAAACCACTGTGGCATTGGGTTACTGTGCTTTGCTCTCATTTAAGGAAAAAATAAATGAATTTACTTAGAAGAAACCGGATAATTTGTGGCGTTTAAGCAGCTTTGTTGTCTTGATGCTCTTCTGCCCCACCTCATGGGCAGGGGAGCTGCCTGTGTCTGTGCCTGGCAAGTCACAGCTCCGAGGAGTGCTGGATAATCCCAGCACTGTCAACACACTCACAGCCAAAGGCTCCTCTTGCCAGAGCTTTCATAACGTTTCCTCTATGTAGGAAGATCACTGAGGAAAGGAAGTGCCAACTCCCTGTTAGAACACGGGGTCCAGAGGATCCCAAACTGGCTCTTTGAGCTTTTTTTGCACAAAAAGAGTGGGAAGTTAATTTTTTTGCATTTTTTTTTCAAATAGAAGCTTTAGACTTTTCCCTAGTTACTGGTAACGTAAGAAGGAACAGGGATGAAATTAAATGGAGAAATGCCCTTGGTGGGTTTTTTTGTTGCCAGTATCATTAGTTTAGCACCTGAATATATACCAAGGGTGGAGCACAGCTTAAATTCACATTTCTCAAGCTGAAAAACTTCAGTGAAACACAGGCTTCCAACCAGCTCAGACAAAATGCAAACAAGCACTGAAAGAAAGTGGGAAGCAATCAAAACTGTCCTAAAATTCCTAAAACTGTCAGGAAAGGAAGCACACATCTTGAGTCCCGAGTAGTTTTTCCACCCTCTGAGCTAAAAATTCAACAATTTTTAAAATTTTTAAATCCTCCTACACTGAGTTTATTCCTGATCCAGTGGAGGCACAGACCTTCCCCTCTCCACAGCACCACCGTCTGACAGACTGAGCAACACTTGCACTGATCACGTAACAGGAGCTTTCCCCTTGTTTCTACTTCCAAGTTACTCGATGCCACCTCTGAAACAGGAAGAGGTCACAGAAGGAGCCTCTCATTGCCATTTCCTATCAGTTCCCTGTCGTTTCAATACACAAGGTTAAGTTACTCCAGAAGGTTCCTCACAGGGCTGCCATTGTCAGTCAGTCAGGGCTGGGACACAAAGTGCCCATTCATGTGCACAGCAAACAAGCAGCCAAGGGCCACTGATCAGCATCCAGGCTCATTCTGGGTCTTCTGCAAACAGTTTGTAAAAAGATGGCATTTCAAATAAACTACATCCATTTTCAAAGCTCCAGTGCTTTCCTAGTACAAACTATTTAGTAGGGAGTCCAGACATAAATTAAGACAATGTGAAGGATCACCCAAAAAACCACTCAGCAGGACTGCTCTTGAAAAAGAGCTGCTTGCTACAACCACATGCAAAAAGATTAAGTTTTAATAGTTAGAGAAACACACATTCAGAAAAGTTCAAAACAGCTGATTCTCTCCAAAGACAGTCATACCATGCATTTGTTTTCAGAGTTCCACTTAGTGCTCAGCCTCAGAGCTTGTATTATTAATGGGTATAGACACCAAGGTTCCAAAGTGCACTTAAGGCTGTTTACTTCAGATCTTCTGGTTAAGAACCCAAGAGGTTTAGGGTTTGGGTTTTTTTTGTTTTGCTTTTCTTTGTTTCAGCATGTTAGAAACAGAACAACCAAATGCAGTATGACAGAAGTCCAGTGCTGCTGATAACTGGAGAGACACAAGCCCCACGCACCTCTTCATTGTTTTGCCTTTTCTACTTCAACACTTGCTAGAGCAAAGACTTTGTCTCCTGATCCTATGAGGGGGGAAAAACATTTTAGTAAGTATTAGTAGAAATTGTGACTTTCCTTATATACAGTTTAAATCAAGAAAAACATTGGAGATCAAAAGGAAGCAAACCTACGTTGTGAAAACTAGAACACTTGAATTCATTTAGAAAAAAAACCCAGAGATCCACTGGCCTGCCAGGTCCAAAGGAGCCATGTCCTGCTGGGATGGATGTTCCCTCTCCCCCAGCAGCTCTTGTAGAGCTGTGATTTGTGTTTGTAGCTGGAACGGTGTTGGTAACAGACCAAGGTTTAGGCTCCTGCTGAGTAATGCTGGCCCAGCACTGAGACTGCTGCACCCCCAAAGGTCAGAGGGCTTGGGGTGGCCAGGACAGCTGAGGGTCCTTCCCATGTGACACCACACTCGGCAATGAAAGCCAGGAGAAAGGACAAGGTGTGGCATTTGTTAATATGATATTTGTCTTCTGAGGAAAGTGTAAGGGATAATGAGGCCCTGTGCCCCAGAAAGTGGCTGGGCATCACCTGCTTTTTGGTTTTCTTCTTTATTAAATTGCCTTTATGTTGACCTGTGGTTTTTATCTCTGTTTTCTCCCCATGTCCTGCTGAGGAGGGATAATGAGAATGGGTTAGGGGCAGCTGGTGGCCAGCCAAGGTCAACCCAGCACACACACAGAGCTATGAGCAAAGGTCTCTAAAAAAAAAGGGTTCTCACCTTGCCTACACTGTCAGGAAGAGCAGTGCTGAAAGGTGTGCCAGAGACACTTTGATTTGTACCCTGACCTAGTCTGGCACATTCCTGCCATTCAACGTTCTTTCATCCCAGTTCTAACTGTAATGCCAGAATGAACTGTTGTGCTTATTTATACATTTTATAACTGAACTTTTGATCTTGTCAATATGATTAGAGGTATGACAGTCATGGCAAGGGGAGTGCTTTAAAGCTGTATTTTGACAATGTGCCAATAGTTGCTGAATTCTCTGCATCAACCAGAGAAAAAGGTTTTCCTGAGGAGAGTTATTAATGCCAAAAAGATCTGTGTTTAACTGTAAGAGTGGCATCTCTGCTTGAGACAGACCCTTCAAGCCTTCAGATCATGGGCAACACTTGGCACTGGATTTATTTGCTGTGTTACTTTTTCCTGGATAGTGGATCAGAGTTTCATCATTAATAAAATATACATCAAAATTTAATGGCATGAATCATTTGTTCACACTTTCTCTTTCATAGGGGAACCAGAGGTATTTCTATTAATCAGAGTTCAATGAGGCAAAGAAATTGGAAGTTCTGAGAATGAAAACTTACCAAGGTCAGTGGAGACTCTCTCAAACTGGCTCAGGGCTGTCCCAGCATTTGCTGACAAGAACATCTCATCATCCCCCGTGAGCTAAATCAGAAAAGGCCACAACTGAGAACTTCTGCCTTAACTGTGCATATTCCCACCCTCCATATGGGTTTGTATGTGAACTATGGCAGGTTACAGCAGTTGTCCATTGTAGTTTTTAAGTGTCAGTAAACCCCAAAATAAATGGGAAAAAAATAAATGTGAAGGCTACTTCCCCACCACTGAATTTCACCTCCCTGGCTCCTGTCAGCCCAGCAGGACAGGATGTGCAAGGTCAGAGATGCCTCCACACACAGCAGCAAGTTTCAAACTGACCCCCAGTGATCATTTTTGATGTACTGTGTACCCAAACTATGCAAAGGCTGTCAATGCCTTTTTTGTCATGTGGTCAGTCCAGTAATGAACTAAGATCTAAGATCACTTCCTGTCATCTACTGAGGAAAGCAAAACCATGCAGTCACTGCCAGCTTGGACCATGTTAAGAGCCAATGACCTAGAAATGGTTCTCTTCCTTTAAAGTGACATTTCACATGTATATTTTGCTTTTATGTATGTGCTCTGATGCCTTGTGACAGATGCCCATAAAATATTTACAATAATGAAGCAGTAACCTACATTTGGAAGGTTCAGATATTCTAAGTTAAAAGTCCCTCATTTAATTAGCCTCAGATACACATTCTTATTAAAGCAAAGCGTAAGTGTGTCAATCTGTTCAGTGTTTGCATCAGTTTATTTATTAACAATATAAGAGTCAGGAACAGGCACTCAGGATAGTGTTGGAATGAAGAAATACACATTAGTTACCTGCCTTTGCTGAGCTTTGTAATCAAGCATCTAACTATTTCACATTTTGCAGCCTTGTGCAGACAAAGAGCATTTACCATCATTGTCCACATCCAGAACAGATGTGAAACTACTGTCCCAGCAAACTGTGCAGTAGGCTACTGATCACTTTAAAAGATTAAGAGATTAAGTCAGAATATGGTGAAGTGCCTTGATGTGATCCAAGGAACTCATGCCAGGAGGGTTAGATACCCTCATGCATTCAGTTCACAATCTTACTCTTACTTGGACTGCAGCTCCTTAAGGTACTGCACTTCATCTTCTCCATTACATTCCCTCATTTTCTAAGAAACTTAACATACAGAGATACACAGCAACCCATTTTCTTCATACACCATCCACAAAGAGAAATAACTTCTCTTCCTCCCTCTGGTGGCAAACCCAGGGTTGTTCTGTCACTGATGGATCACTGATGCATCACAACAACCCCTTTATCCCTCATCTCTCCAATTTCTTTACCTCACACCAAGAGGCAAATATTACCAACACAAAAGTGAAGCTGCATGGATGTCAAAAGTCCTGGATAGTTCCTGGTGAACACGTGGTGTCTTTTATAAATATGATCACCTTGTACCAGCTTGTGATTCATTCACATGACCCCACCAAAAAAAAAAGCATTTTAAAGTAGAAACAGCCTTCTATAAACATACAGAACTATTTGATACATGTTCAGCAGCGAGTGCTTGGCATTAAAAGGACACTCATATACCATAAAAGCAAGTTGTGTTTTATCATTTGCTTATAAAAGTTGTCATTTCTGATTTTAATTATTTCAAATTCTTCTTTAAATATAGACAGAAAACTATTCCCCTGACTATCACAGCAAGCCCTTACCTTCTCACCAAGCTTCCTGAGGGCAGTCAGGATTTCCACCTTCTGTTGGGTGTACAGGTCTCGTGCCAACTTCCCAACCATTAAGTCCCTGTCCATCTGCACACCAAGGGGAGAAAGAAGTCAAAATACATAACCTTCCCATGATTTCACTCAACACAACAGCATGAGAAATGCAACAGCCTAAAAACATCCTCAATAAGCTGAGACCCACAGCAGTAAGGGATAGAGGTATCTATGACATAAAAAATGGCTGTGAAGTTTTTCTGACTCTTTACACTTAATTTACTTGATTTCTATGAACTTGAATCTTTTTTTATCAAACATTGATAATCATTCAAAATTATGGATTCACACTTCCTTTGTAAATGAAGGAATCACAGTTCATTTCACTTTATCTGGATCTTCAGTCTAGATCCCTGAGTGCACTCTCCAGCCCTCAGTACAATCACAGATTTTTTATTTGCATTTTACTCAGTTCACTCTCTGTCAATCCCGTTTTTATTTTGAAGTAGAAGGAGAGAAGATAATTCAAGAAATACACATTGTTGTCCCCATTACCTCATTAAACATTTAAAACTGAACAAGTTCTGAAAGAGAACTTCTCCACCTCTCTGTACTGACACCAAGTGTTCCAGCACACTCGGTGCTCTCCTTGCAGTCATTACATACTTGACTTAGTCTGGCTCAAACAAACAGTTGTTGCAGTAAAGCAGAAACCTTCACCTCTGCCAACCTTGTCCTCAATTGCCTGGGCTGCTTCTTTGCAAACATTCTAATCACTTCTGGGGTTTTAAAGGCTTGGCTGATGGCTGCTTGTATTGCCTGCAAGGAAAAGAGCAAGAATGACCAGCACTCACAAGTTACAGCAGCATGACAGGATTAATGAGGCTGGAGAGCATCATTAGTATCCTCTGCATTATTTGCTACAGGGAGCTCTTCTTTTGCATAACCATAGACATGAGATGAAAAAAAAAACTTTTATGCAGGGCTTGAAGAATCCACTAATTAGTGCAACTACACTGAGAAAGCTGTGAAACTTTTAATTACAGTCCAGGTCTTATTTTCTAATAATTTCCAACACCTTCCTGCTATCAGTACATCACAGTTTTAATGGCCACAGTTATGTTTGGACAAAACATGATCTCAAAAAAAACAAAATCCTAAAACATAGGGCTCAGAAGCAACAAATCATGTTCTAATTAAACATTTGAAAAGACAGAAAATAGATCAGAAGTTTGTAAGTTCAGTTTTACATGTGTGTTAAATAATTAAATAATAAAAACAGTTATGTAGAGCTAGATTTTACCCATAAAAGTTATAATGAACCACTTGTATCCATTTTCTGTTTCATCAGCTCTAGGCAGAGCATGAACTATTTTTAGCAACACATCCTCCTTACCAGTTGCATCCCACTGAGCTCATCCACCAAAGTCATATCTCCAGACATAATCTTCTTCAGGGAGTCATTGAACTCACTCAGCTGCTCCAGAGTTTCTTTTTTGGTCTCTTCATACTCATCTGCATCCAGCTCCTCTCTAAAGAGGAGCCAAGAAGACACATTAATTCACAGGATTTAACCTGGGAAATCACATGGGGAAAAGGGCACCGAGGAGTATCTTGGGCAACAATTTCTCAGGGAATAACAGGGAATAACTGATCCTGCTGTCCAAACCTTGGCCAATTCCCAGAACAGCACTACCAACCCTTACACTTCTAATTGTTCTGGAAAAGGATGTGTATTGTTTGGACAAGTTAGAATTATAGGCAGAGAAAGCACCTAAACCCACACAGAGTTTTGAAGTGCAACCAAGCCAAAAAACACCCAAACACCCATAATAAGACAAACCAAAAAGTATTTGCCAACTGCTATTAAAAACCCCATATGAAAATTGTGAGTTTTGTGAACAGCTATTAAGTTAAAAAGTCACACTGAAATATAAAGAAAACACTGAGTGCTTTGACCTGCATTTTCTTCAGATGATAAATATTAATAAAGCTTTTTAAAAATATTTTTACCTGACACAACCATCCTAATTTTAAAAATATAAAAAATATAAAGCCACAACAATAAAAACCCCAAGACTGTTGAAAAGTACCACTTTGTTCTGCCAACCACTTAAGAAAAGCATTATCATGTAAAAGGAAAGTAGCTACTTTTATTACCTGCATTCTTCCAGATCTTGAAGCTGCTGCATTAATCTGTCCAACTGCCCCTCCAAGTTTTGTTTTAGTTTACTGGTCTCTGTTGTTCCTCTTGAAGCCATTTTCTCTTTTCACATGAAAATTTTCAGTTCTTACATGACACTCCTAGGAAAAAATACATTTTATTGTTTGTATAGACAACTTAAATCTTATTTAAAACACTCTAAATAGAAATGCAATATCTTTTTGTTGGAATGTCTAATCAAACACCTGGAAATAGAAACACAGAAATGCCAGGCTGGGTGCACGGGATGATCTTTGTAGGCGGTTCACCAGGGTAATAACAGACACAGCTCACAAACCAGTGTCAAACCAGGCGCCAATTCCTCACACAGAGGCCCCGCAATGGGAACGGGCGGAGTGGACCTTGCAGCGGCCCCCTGGAGCCCCGTGCCCGGGGCACGGGAACGCCTCAGGCAGCACCACCCACCGCACAGACCCGCGGCATCCCCGGGCGCACCGGGGGACACCGAGCCGGGCCAGCAGGACACCCCCGGGCACAATCGCCTCCAGCAGACACGGAATCCGGACCCTCCCTCCGCAACCGGCCTGCAGGGACCAGACCCGGCCAGGAGACCCGAGAGGCGAAACTCGCGGTCCCGCCCGTCCCCGGGGCTGCAG